>JALBCY010000040.1:0-250421 GCA_023079485.1 Archilochus colubris
TGTGGAAGATTGGGCTTTGCCACTACAAGGCCTGGATTTCACTAATGCTAAGTAAAAGCCACTGCAAGGCCTGAGTTTCACTGATGCTAAGTGAGCTTAGCCAAAGTTGCAAGGACTTGTGTCAGCACTGTGTCAACACTGACCTTGATAAAATGTATCCACCCTGAGCTATCTGGAAAACCCCGGAATGAAGAAAAACAGAGAAGAGTATTATGATCACTAAAGCAAGCATTGTGATCACTGTAGCAAGAAGCTCTGGGAAAAGAACTAGAAATTGCAAGAGGTAGAGAATAGCTAATATGTAACTAGTAATAGACTAAGCCTCTGTAATCACTTATCAATGATGTAATGTCATAGTTTAGTGTAAAAGGTATAAATAACCGCCTGATGCTCTAATAAAGTTGGACTTGATTGATCACATTGATCGTGTGTCAGTCCCCTTCTTGCGACAATTGGCGCCCGAACAGGGACCCCACAGAGAGGGTCCCTGGAACAGGGACCCACAGAGAGGCCCTGGAAGATCCTGAATTTTCTCTCTCTTTGAACCACGGAGAGGACAGAGAGGGTTCCTGGACCACACAGAGAGGGTCTAGGTCTAGACTCCACAGAGAGGGTCTAGGGAGGATCATAACTATATTAGTCTGAAGAATTGTTTTTCGGGAGAGCTGGAGGCAAGAAGTACCGGCCCGGGATAGCAGTACCGGAGACTACCTGCGTGCTGACCCACAGAGAGGCAGCGATAAGAGGAGTCTGTGAGCCGAAGACGTCGTAAAGCTGGAACTGCTCAGAGTGACTGTGCGCACAGGTATTAATGCTTAATTATGGAGAGGCAGACGACGTATGATGTTTTTAAATGCTTTTTAGAAAAGCGGGGAATAAAGTTAGATTGGAAAAAAGAATTACTGCCATTGCTAGATTATGCTGAGCAATTGGGGTATTTTAAAGAACCAGATGAAGTTTTTGAAAGATTAGAATGGAAAAAATTTGGTCAGGATTTATGGTTACAAGGAATTGATGATAATAAAATAGCAAAAAAGTTAGAGAAATCTTGGAAAGAGGTATCAGATCAGTTAGAAAAACATTATAATGAGCAAAAGGCTGTACAAGGGGCTAGAACTCGGTTATCGGTTAGGGAGCCTGATCCAAATGGAGCTGTGACATCGCACAGAGGCATACTTTTGAGTCCGGAGGTACAAAATACATTGAGAGAACATTATGCTGCATCTATTGCTGGACTAGGACGTACAGTTCAGGGAAATGTTGTGGAAAATGTTCAGGAGCCTGCTGAACCCTCTGCTCCTCCGATATTACAGGACACTCCCTTGCCTGATGAGAATACTAAGGACCCAAAAGTATCTATTAGTGACCATGATAGTTATTGGAGGCAGGTCGCGGTAAATTTGCAAGAGGAAGGAGATTGGCGTTTTGGGGACAAGTTGTGGGAAGGTACAATAGAGGATGATAAAATTGCTAAGAAATTAGGGAAACGGTGGCGGGTCGTTATCAATGCGTTACAACAACATAAGGCTGAGCAACAGGCTGCTCGTGCAGCGGCACAGCGCCTGGGAGAGCCCAGTCCTCCTGTTGTTGTTACAGAGCCTAACTGCCCATTACCCCCCGCTACCAATGTCATAAATAGTCCAACTGAGCCCTTAGGAAAGGGAAGTGGTTTGCTGTCTGCCCCTGCTGTGCCTCCTACTCCGGAGGGTCCTTCTACCCCCTTGTCGGGTTCTGCCCCACCACCAAATTTTTTAGATCCTCCTGAGCCTCCTTCAAATCCTTTGTTGGAATCCTCTAAATTGTCAAAAAATCCATTTAGGGATAGTGCTCCTGTTCTTCCGCCTGAGGAGCTGCAAATGACTGCCATGAGACGGCAAATGCTGTGGCAAAACATTGCTGCAGACGCTATGCAGGCGGGAGATGGGGACGCAGCCGATTCTTTAACCAGTGCGTTCCCAGTAGTTTATTCTCAAGTACCTGGTGGTATGCAGACGAACATTAATAATCTGGACTGGAAAATACTATCTCAGTTACGTGCCACTGTCAGTGAAAACGGAGTGCAGAGCGAGCCTGTTCCGCAAATGTTGGATTATATCTGGGGAGGTAATCTGCTTCTGTCAGAAGATATTAAGAACATCATGAAATTGATTCTTACTCAGCATCAGCAATTGCTATACAATGCATACTGGCAATCATACTGCCAGGAGTCAGTGGCAGTGCAGAGGCAGGCTGGCAATCCTTTGTATGGAATAACACTTGAGGAGTTAATGGGTCTAGGTCCGTGGTGTCGGTCTGAGGCACAAGCACTGTTGGGACCAGATAAAATCAGGGAATCCATGCATTTAGCACGTCTCACTTTGAGGCGCGTTAAAGCACCTGGAGGAGTTCTGTCTTATATGGGAATCAAGCAGGGGAGGGAAAAGCCTTTCGGGTCGTTTGTGGACAGAGTTGCTAACGCTATTCAGGCAGCCGGAGTTCCGGAGCATGGGGCTTTACTAAAACAATGTGCCATGCAAAATTGTAACTCTGTAGCTCGTAGTGTCATCGTTACACTTCCAGGTACTTGGTCAGTAGAGGAATTATTAGAGCGCACGCAGCAAGTACCTCAGGGGCCAAATGTTATGTTAGTAGAGGCAGTTAAGGGCTTAGGCGAAAGCCTAAGGGAACAGGCGAGGGCGACTAGCTCTCAGGTGTTAGCTGCTCCTGCACCCCAGCAAAGCCCGGCTGCATCCGCTCAGCAAAACCGAGCAACAAAATATCGCTGTTTCCGATGCGGCGCCCCTGGACACATGCGACGAGAATGCCAAGCTGGCCCGGTGTGGTGTATGCGCTGCCACCACAAATCGCACGCCAACCCCCTGGCCTGTGACTGTCACCTCTTCCAGCTGGTGCCCCGCGGCCACCGCCGCCGCCTGAGCGCCGTGATGGATTTCCAGGAGGAATTACACTGCCTGCTTCTCACCCTCCCGGCTCCTGTCAGGATCCTGAGTTTGGCCGGCCGGCAGCCCCTCAACTGCAGCGAGGCGAGGGAAACGGTGCTGGAAGGCCACTTGGGTGACACGGTGACCCTGAGCTGTGACACTCGGTTGCAGGGGGTGCAGAGCTGGTGCTGGGTGACCCCGGGAGGTGAAAAGGCACCGGAGGAAAGCGGGAACGGCAGCACCCTGCTCCTGGCTAACGGGAGCCTGCAGCTGCGAGCCCTGCGCCCCGAGGATGCCGACACCTACTCCTGTTGGGTGGGGGGTCCTGTCCTCAACGAGACCCTCTACGTGGAGCTGCGGGTGCACAACTTCACCCTGCACGGTCCCCACGACACCCTCAACACCATCTACACCACGCTGGTGGGTTGCATCCTGAGCGTGGTCCTGGTCCTCATCTATCTGTACCTCACCCCTTGCCGCTGCTACTGCTGCCGCGGCCCCGAGAAGCCCCCGCCTTTCCCCGCGACGACAGCATCAACTCCTTCGTCCTCAGAGAGGCACACGCCAGGGAAACAGATCGAAGAGTGCTGCAGCATGAACACCCCAACTTTGACTCTAGTGTGCACCCTTCCAAACAACTCCAAACAGCCACCTCTCTCCAGCAACCAGCCACTTCTACATCCCTCCCACGACAACTCCAGCAAGTCACATCTCTTCAACTAGCAACCAGTAGAAGCCTCTGGCAGGACCTATCAACAGCAAACTCCAAGAGATCCCTCCGAGCATCAGTGACCCAGTAAAATATGAGTGAAAAACCATGTGGAACTCTCTTATTAGAGCCATCGTCTGCTAGACTTAAGGGTCTATTTGTCTTACCAGGACTAAAAGACAATGACTATACTAGAGAAACCTGTATTATGACTATAGCTTGAACACTGCCTATGGTAAAACCAAAAAGAACTCGACTTGCCTAATTAGTTCCAACATGACAACTAACTGATACAGCAACTGCTTCTTCGGTAGTTTCTCACTGAGCAACAGCATTTGGCTCTACGGGAGGCACGGCCTTACTACACCTCCCGATGGATCGACGCCCCAAAGCACCGTGAGAGCATCAACTGGACCAGTGTCACATTACAGCATTACTAGACAAACTGTGTCTGGTGCCTTTGCCGTTTATAAGCTCAGAGTTCTGTCTTTGAACAATTCTATTAGGCCTTTCCTCTCATACTATAAGGTGTTGATAAAAGACTTATTAATGTCGTGAGTCACATGACTGTTTATATGTTGATTATGGGATCCCTTGTCTGTATGTTGATTGTTGATTGTGGTTTTCTTTTTTGTTGTTGTATTGCCAAGTAGATGAACTTAGTTTTTGATAGTTTAACACAGATGCTAACAAGATTTTAATAGTATCAGACAGGTAATTTTACAATATCGTGTTGCCTCTTTTATTATTAACTTTTAGGGTATGTTTGTGAAGATTGTGATAACGTGTATTGCATTTTAATTTGGCAACTATGAAGGAACTAGGACTCCATCGTGCTGTGAGCCAGTGGGACTTGGAGACGCTTATAGGGGCCCCCCGACAAGATTCCGTCGGATAAGCCTCTCCTATCTCTCCTTTGACTCTCTTCACTAGTGGACGCCAAACCTTCCTAATATTAAACAGAGCTCTGTTTGAGAGTACGTGTGTATGAGTGCTTGTGTGAAACGGAGACATGCCATGAATGCGAAGTCGATTTACACTTGATTATGGGAAACAAAATCCGATTAATAACCTATTAACCAGTATGTTTTGATTTGTTAACTGAGTAGTTTTAGATTGCTTCATAAGAGTATTATGATATTGAATGTATTTTTAGGTTCTGCATGTTTTGTTGTTTGCCTTATGTTTGTTTGAGAATTGGTACTGCAAAAGTTTTTAACCACACATGGGCTTGTGCAAAAATAAAAACGGGGGATATGTGAACCCTTTGCCATGATCAACACCATGTTAGAGGGGCTAATGAGATCGGCCCACAAGGTGGTCACAGAAACACTATGTAAGAAAAAGTTACTACACAATGACCAGTACCACTGATTTTTATATTGCAATGGCTTCCGCCACACACCCCTTTTCGTACCTGCTTGATAGAGTCCCAGGGTTTAATGTATCTTTGTTTGGCCAATTTTCAAGTGACTCCTGTGATAATAGCTTTTCCCTAGGAAACTGCTCAGCAAAACTGATTTTAGGCCGGTAGATGTGTTATTTATTGGGAGAGGATATTTTTGTGTTTCCACAGACACAGGTCCTCGTTTGATTCCTAGTTGATGGGTTCGACCAGCAATTAAATCATCTATGCAAGATGAATCGAGATCAGCAAGAAATACACCGCTATAGGATATTGTCATGGACGGGAGAAAACAGTCAACGGGTGTGGCTCAAAGCACAGCTCATATTCCGGTCAAAAATTGAGACTTTACCGAAAGAGATACTTGCCAAAATTCTGGCCGAATACAGATCTGAACCTTTGACATCTGTAAAGTTCTATGAGATCTATCAAATAACAAGAAACATGATTATTAAAGGGCCGTCAACCATACCTTGCCCTTACTGTGATAGTATGCATTGTGCTGCTTTTATTGTGCTTTGTGTCGTGATGTTTATAAGGTTCAGAGGAGAAATTTGAGATATTGGATGTGTAATGAGTGTGCTATGTTCTTTAATAGTCTTAATCCTATTCATGCCTTCACACATGTTGCAGGAGCTACATCTTTTCATCAAGCACTTGAATGTGTTGAAGCACCAGAGCAGCTACATCTGGCTCATCTTCGCTGGCTATTTGATGTGATCATCAAAATTGCAAGTAAAACATTAGAGAGTCACATTATATCTCACAATTGTAAAAAATGGATACGAAAGACCAGAAAAAAACATTGATTTACATTTCTGTTAAGATTGTGTTATTTGTGTATGTAGGATGTGTAAGACAGATCAATGGCGTTGCACTTGACTCTATCAATGACGGACAAAACCTGTGGGTGACGTGGTCTAATCAGACAGGTAACACAGATTTTGTATTGCCATAACTTCTGCTACTGACCCTTTTCGCACTTGCTTGATGGGGATTCCTGGTTTTAATAAATCTGCATAAAGAGTATTCTGTTGGGAAGTGTACTAGTGATATGTCTGCTGGGAAATGTGCTCTCACCCTGATAAATGGCCTGAATAACACATTGCCATGGGATCCACAAGTATTGAATTTGTTGGGCTCTCAGAGCATTGGCAATATGTATACAGTTTGGTGCTATTAAATGGCCAATCAATGCTCCCGATATTTCTCCAGGATATCCTTATGATGCTCACTGGGGGTATTGTGGTTATAATGACACATCAGTGACCAAAACAAAAATGTATCCAATTGGAACACCCCTTGATGGAAGCTGTAATATTAGCAATTGTATTTGGAGGAATGAATCGGCATATGCCTTGCCACCGGGAGTGTTTTTGATCTGTGGTGACCAAGCTTGGCAAGGTATTCCTAAAGGCATAGTCGGTAAACCTTGCTATTTAGGTTCTTTAACTATGTTTGCTCCAAAATACGCTGCTTTGCGCAACATTAGTCATAGTGCTCGTAATCGTAGAAGTATCGGCCTTTCCCCTAACTGCAATGATCATGTTGAACTTCTGAGTCAAGCAGCACGTACTGCTTTAGCCATATTTATTCCTGGTGCAGCTGCTGGGAATGCTTTGCGTGAACTAGAAAGCTTGGCTTGCTGGACAGAAAAACAGGCTAACGTTACCACGAAAATTTTAGAAGAGCTTCTCCAGGATCAATCTAGCATGAGACACGCCATGCTCCAGAATCGCGCTGCTATTGATTTTTGCTGTTAGCCCAAGGCCATGGTTGTGATGATTTTGAGGGAATGTGTTGTATGAATTTGTCAGATCATAGTGAAAGCATTCATGCGTCCCTGAGATATTTGAAGGAGCATATCGGATTGATACAACAACAAACTTCTTTGTTTGGGGATGCTTTCACAAATTGGCTTTCAAGTTTAGGAATCACAGGATGGTTATCTTCATTATTGAAAACGGCTTGTTATATTGGAATTACCTTGCTCTTGTTACTGCTTTTCTTACCATGTGTTTTACAATGCATTCAACGTTTTGTTACCAAAGCAATTGATAATCTGAAAGTTGGTGATTATGTTATTCTTAAAGAAAACGGGGGAAATGTGGAAGATTGGGCTTTGCCACTACAAGGCCTGGATTTCACTAATGCTAAGTAAAAGCCACTGCAAGGCCTGAGTTTCACTGATGCTAAGTGAGCTTAGCCAAAGTTGCAAGGACTTGTGTCAGCACTGACCTTGATAAAATGTATCCACCCTGAGCTATCTGGAAAACCCCGGAATGAAGAAAAACAGAGAAGAGTATTATGATCACTAAAGCAAGCATTGTGATCACTGTAGCAAGAAGCTCTGGGAAAAGAACTAGAAATTGCAAGAGGTAGAGAATAGCTAATATGTAACTAGTAATAGACTAAGCCTCTGTAATCACTTATCAATGATGTAATGTCATAGTTTAGTGTAAAAGGTATAAATAACCGCCTGATGCTCTAATAAAGTCGGACTTGATTGATCACATTGATCGTGTGTCAGTCCCCTTCTTGCGAGGGGTCTTTGCCCCATAAGTAGAAGCCCCTCCCCCTTCAAGTGTGTGGGGGAGGGTCCCCTTTCCTCCCTTCTCAGCCCCCCAAGTGCGGTCTCTGCCCCATAAGTGTGGGGTGAGGGGTGTCCAGACCCCCCCCACCCTTCCCCAGCCCCCCAAGTGGGGTCCCAGCCCCATAAGTGTGGGGTGGGGGGGGTCCAGACCCCCTCCCCCCCTCCCCAGCCCTTCTGCCCCATAAGTGTGGGGTGAGGGGGGCCCAGACCCCCCCCTGCCCCAAAAGTGAAATCCCCCCCTCCCCAGCCCCCCAAGTGGGGTCTCTGCCCCATAAGTGTGGGGTGAAGGGTGTCCAGACCCCCCCCCTCTCCAGCCCCCAAGTGGGGTCCCAGCCCCGTGTGGGGAGAAGAGGCTCCAGACCCCCTCCCCCTCTCCCCAGCCCTTCTGCCCCATAAGTGTGGGGTGAGGGGGGTCCAGCCCTACCCCCCAGATTCCTGCCCCCCAGATTTGGGCTTTTTTGGTCCTTTTTTACTCCAAAAAAAGTCTTTAATTGTTCAAAATAGCACAAAAACGACAGAGACAGCACAGGGGGGGGTGGGGGGGCCCCCACTCCACTATAATACACGGGGACCCCCTTTTTGGGGGGGGGGGAGGGGCGGTTGGGGGGCTGCCCCACACATTTGGGGTGTCTGGGGGGGGGCTCTGTACAAGGTTCTGGGGGGCTCCGGCCCCACACTTGGGGGGCTCCGTGTACAAAACTTCTTCATTCCGGCAACTGCAACGGGTAAAAAAATGTGGGGTGCCCCCCAACCCCCCCCCCCCCAACACCTCTGCCCCATAAGTTGGGGGGTGGGGGAACCCCCGGGAGAGGCGGCTGGAACCCCCCCAACAAGCTCTGCCCCATAAGTGGGGGGCGGGCGGGGCCTTCACTGCCCCTCGGGTTTGGGCTTCTTTGGAGCGGATTTCCTGGGGGGGGGAGGGAGAGATGTGGGGCTGCCCCATAGCCCGGACCCATAAGTGACCCCTAAGTGACCCATAACCAACCCCTGACCCATAACTGACCCATGTGACCCATAACTGACCCATGTGACCCATGACTGACCCATGTGACCCCTAAGTGACCCATAACCACCCCCTGACCCATAACTGACCCATAACTGACCCATGTGACCCATAACCACCCCCTGACCCATAACTGACCTATGTGACCCATAACTGACCCCTAAGTGACCCCTAAGTGACCCACAACCACCCCCTGACCCATAACTGACCTATGTGACCCATAAGTGACCCCTAAGTGACCCACAACCACCCCCTGACCCATAACTGACCCATGTGACCCATAACTGACCCATAAGTGACCCCTAAGTGACCCATAACCACCCCCTGACCCATAACTGACCTATGTGACCCATAAGTGACCCCTAAGTGACCCATAACCACCCCCTGACCCATAACTGACCCATGTGACCCCTAAGTGACCCCTAAGTGACCCATAACCACCCCCTGACCCATAACTGCCCCATAAGTGACCCATAACTGACCCACGGCTGCCCCACAGCCCTGACCCATAAGTGACCCATAGCTCTGACCCATGGGTGCCCCATAAGTGACCCATATCTGACCCACGGCTGCCCCATAACCCTGCCCCATAACTGCCCTATGGGGGCCCCATGGCTCTGCCCTGTAACTCTGCCCCATAACTCTGCCCCATAACTGACCCATAGCTCTGCCCCACAGCTCTGACCCATAACTGACCTATGGCTGCCCCATATCTGACCCATAGCCCTTCCCCATATCCCTGCCCCATAGCTGCCCCATAGCTCAGCCCCACAGCCCTTCCCCCCATAACTCAACCCCATATCCCTGCCCCACAGCCCTGCCCCATAGCTGCCCCCTCCCCACTCACAGCCCTGCCCCATAGTCTCCCATCCCTGCCCCCCAGCCACCCCATAGCCCCCCATAACTGCCCCATAGCCCCTCCAGCCCCTCCCAGCAGCCCCATAGCCGCCCCATAGCCCCCCTATCCCTGCCCCCCAGCCCCCCCATCTGCCCTATAGCCCCTCCAGCCGCCCCATAGCCCCCCATAACCACCCCATAGCCGCCCCATAGCCCCCCAGCCCCCCCAACTGCCCCATAGCCCCCCCAAATCCCCCCCCAGCCGCCCCATAGCTGCCCCATAGCCCCCCCATCCCTGCCCCCCAGCCCCTCCAGCCGCCCCATAGCCCCCTCAGCCGCCCCATAGCCCCCCCATAGCCCCCCATAACCACCCCCCAGCCGCCCCATAGCCCCCCAGCCCCCCCATAGCCCACCCCAGCTGCCCCATAACCGCCCCATAGCCCCCCCAGCCGCCCTCAGCTGCCCCATAGCCCCCCAAATCCCCCCAGCCTATGCCCCCCATCCCTGCCCCCCAGCCCTCCAGCCGCCCCATAGCCTCAGCCGCCCCATAGCCCCCATAGCCCCCCATAACCACCCCATAGCCGCCCCATAGCCACCCAGCCCCCCCATAGCCCCCCCCAGCTGCCCCATAACCGCCCCATAGCCCCCCCAGCAGCCCCCCATAGCCCCCCCATATCCCCCCCAGCAGCCCCATAGCCGCCCCAATCCCTGCCCCCCAGCCCCCCATTTGCCCTATAGCCCCTCCAGCCGCCCCATAGCCCCCCCATAGCCCCCCATAACCACCCCATAGCCCCCCATAGCCCCCCCATATCCCCCCCAGCCGCCCCATAGCCCCCCCATAGCCCCCCATAACCACCCCCCAGCCGCCCCATAGCCGCCCCATAGCCCCCCATAACCACCCCCCAGCCCCCCATAGCCCCCCAGCCCCCTCCCCACTCACAGCTCGGGGGAGCTCAGGGGCCGCTTGTTCCCGGCTTTGGCGGCCGCTCCGTCCTTGCTCGATTCTGGGGGGGGGGAAATGGAAACGGGGGGATGGGGGGAGGGGGCACGGACACCCTGGGGACCCCCAAGTGTGGGGCAGCCCCCCAAGTGTGGGTCCAGCCCCATAACTCACCTCCCAGAGCCCTTTTAACACCTCCCGCTGGCTCCAACCTCCCCCATTTAACACCTTCCCCCTCCCGACCCCCCAGGTGTGGGGCAGCCCCATAGCGACCCCCAGGTGTGGGGCACACCCCAGGTGTGGGTCCAGCCCCCCAAGTGTGGGTCTGCCCCATAACTCACCTCATGGAACCCATCCCAACACCTCCCAGTGGGACCCAGTTGTGTCCCAGCCCCCCAAGTCTGGGTTCCCCTCACCCCCCAGCTCTATCCCAGCCCCCCAACTCTGCCCCATAACAACCCCCAGGTGTCTCCCAGCCCCCCAAGTGTGGGTCCAGCCCCATAACTCACCCTGCAGCCACCGGACCTGTGTGGCAGACCCAGAGCCCTTCTCCTTGGGTGTCCCCCTCATCTTCTGGGTGTCTCCCAGCCCCCCAGCTGCATCCCAGCCCCCCAACTCTATCCCAGCCCCCCAACTCTGCCCCATAACAACCCCCAGGTGTCTCCCAGCCCCCCAAGTGTGGGTCCAGCCCCATAACTCACCTTCTAGGAGCCATCCCAACACCTCCTGGTGACTCCCATCTCCCCCATCTCCTCCACCATCCCCCAGCTGCGTCCCAGCCCCCCAACTCTGCCCCATAACGACCCCAGGTGTCTCCCAGCCCCCCAAGTGTGGGTCCAGCCCCATAACTCACCTTCTACTCCTACCAGAACCCATCCCAACACCTCCCCCCTCCCCCGAACCCCTAGTTGCGTCTCACCCCCCAGCTCTATCCCAGCCCCCCAACTCTGCCCCATAGCGACCCCCTAGCCCTATCCCAGCCCCCTAAGTGTGGGTCCAGCCCCATAACTCACCTTCTAGGACCTCCTGGTGGCTCTCATCTCCCCCATCTCCCATCTCCTCCACCAGCCCCCAGCTCTATCCCAGCCCCCCAACTCTATCCCAGCCCCACAGCTCTATCCCAGCCCCCCAACTCTGCCCCATAGCGACCCCCCAGCCCTATCCCAGCCCCCCAAGTGTGGGTCCAGCCCCATAACTCACCCTGCAGCCACCAGACCTGTGTGGCAGGCCCAGAGCCCTTCTCCTTGGGTGTCACCCCCAACTACCAGCTGCATCCCAGCCCCAACTCTGCCCCATAGCGACTCCCCAGTCCTATCCCAGCCCCCCAGGGGTCCAGCCCCATAACTCACCTTCCACTCCTACCAGAACCCATCCAACACCTCCTGGTGGTTCCCATCTCTCCCATCTCCTCCACCATCCCCCAGCTGCATCCCAGCCCCCCAGCTCTATCCCAGCCCCAGTCTTGGTCCCTCTCACCCTTTATTTCTGTCCCAGCCCCCAAGTGTGGGTCCAGCCCCATAACTCACCTTCTAGGAGCCATCCCAACACCTCCTGGTGGCTCCCATCTCCCCATCTCCTCCACCATCCCCCAGCTGCATCCCAGCCCCCAACTCTGCCCCATAGCGACCCCCAGCCCTATCCCAGCCCCCCAAGTGTGGGTCCAGCCCCATAACTCATCTTCCACTCCTACCAGAACCCATCCAACACCTCCCCCCCCCCCGAACCCCTAGTTGCGTCTCACCCCCCAGCTCTATCCCAGCCCCCCAACTCTGCCCCATAACAACCCCTGGGTGTCTCCCAGCCCCCCAAGTGTGGGTCCAGCCCCCCAACTCACCCTGCAGCCACCAGACCTGTGTGGCAGGCCCAGAGCCCTTCTCCTTGGGTGTCACCCCCCAGCTCTATCCCAGCCCCCCAACTCTGCCCCATAGTGACCCCCAGGTGTCTCCCAGCCCCCCAAGTGTGGGTCCAGCCCCATAACTCATCTTCCACTCCTACCAGAACCCATCCAACACCTCCTGGTGGTTCCCATCTCCCCCCTCTCCCATCTCCTCCACCATCCCCCAGCTGCATCCCAGCCCCCCAGCCCTATCCCAGCCCCCCAAGTGTGGGTCCAGCCCCATAACTCACCTTCTACTCCTACCAGAACCCATCCCAACACCTCCTAGTGGGACACAGCTGCGTCCCAGCCCCCCAGCTCTATCCCAGCCCCCCAACTCTGCCCCATAGCAACCCCCCAGCTCTATCCCAGCCCCCCAAGTGTGGGTCACTCACCCTGCAGCCACCAGACCTGTGTGGCAGACCCAGAGCCCTTCTCCTTGGGTGTCACCCCTCAGCTCTATCCCAGCCCCCCAGCTCTGCCCCATAGTGACCCCCAAATGTCTCCCAACCCCCCAAAGTGTGTGTCCCAGACCCACAGCGACCCCCAAGTGTGGGTCCAGCCCCATTAACTCACCTTCTAGGAGCCATCTCAACACCTCCTGGTGGCTCCCATCTCCCCCATCTCCTCCACCAACCCCCAGCTGCATCCCAGCCCCTCAACTCTGGGTCCCCCTCACCCCCAGCTCTATCCCAGCCCCCCAACTCTGCCCCATAACAACCCCTGGGTGTCTCCCAGCCCCCCAAGTGTGGGTCCAGCCCCATAACTCACCCTGCAGCCACCAGACCTGTGTGGCAGACCCAGAGCCCTTCTCCTTGGGTGTCACCCCCCAGCTCTATCCCAGCCCCCCAGCTCTGCCCCATAGCGACTCCCCAGCCCTATCCCAGCCCCCCAAGTGTGGGTCCAGCCCCATAACTCACCTTCTAGGACCTCCTGGTGCCTCCCATCTCCCCCCTCTCCCATCTCCTCCACCAGCCCCCCAGCTCTATCCCAGCCCCCCAGCCCTATCCCAGCCCCCCAAGTGTGGGTCCGGCCCCATAACTCACCCTGCAGCCACCGGACCTGTGTGGCAGGCCCGTAGCCCTTCTCGTTGCGGGCGGCGATGCGGAAGATGATGGCGGGTTTGGTGGTGAAGTCGATGTGGGCGCCCTGCAGGCTCCCGGCACCCACCAGGCAGGAGGGGTGGGGGCCACAATAGACCCGCATGAAGGCCAATTGGGTGGGGGGGCCCTTCCCTTCCCCAGCACCCCCCCCCGACGAGGAGGAGGAAGAGGAGGAAGAGGAGGAAGAAGCCCCCCCGGCCCCCCCCTGGATGGCCAAATACACCGAATACTCCACGATTCGCCCCGAAGTCACCGAGGGAGGCTCCCAGGTGAGGTGAGCCCCGTCCGGGCTCTGGGGGGTAAAATGGGGGGGGGGAGAGAAATAGGGGGGTGAGACCCTTAAATAGGGGGGGAAATGGGGGGGTGACCCCTAAGTGGGGGGGGAAATGCGGGGGTTACCCCCTAAATGGGGGGGGAGAAACAGGGGGGTTAAGGGGGGGGTGACCCCCTAAATGGGGGGGGCACCATGGGGAGAAAGGGGGGGGTGGAATTAGGGTGGGGGGGTTGGGTGGGCCCTGTCCGGGCTCTTGGGGGGGGGGGGAAATGGGGGGGGTGAGACCCTTAAATAGGGGGGGGAAATGGGGGGGGTGACCCGTAAGTGGGGGGGGAAATGCGGGGCTTACCCCCTAAATGGGGGGGGAATATGGGGGGGGGGGGTTAAGGGGGTGAGACCCCCAAGTGGGGGGAGAAACAGGGGGGTTAAGGGGGAGTGGAGACCCCCAAGTGGGGGGGATTGGGGGGGGGAGAAATATGGGGGGGTAAAGGGGGGGGTGAGACCCTCAAATAGGGGGGGAAATGGGGGTGAGACCCCCAAGTGGGGGTGGGCCCCGTCCGGGCTCTGAGGGGGGGGATAAAATGGGGGGGGGGAAATAGGGGGGGTGAGACTCTAAAATAGGGGGGGGGGAATGGGGGGGTGACCCCTAAGTGGGGGGAGAAATATGGGGGGTTAAAGGGGGTGACACCCAGGTTGGGGGTTTGGGAGGGGGTGACCCCTAAATGGGGGAGAAAATGGGGGTTAAAGGGGGAGAGACTCTCAAGTGGGGGGAGAAACAGGGGGGGGGGGAGTGGGAGGGTTAAGGGGGGGGTGACCCCCAAGTGGGGGGGAAATGGGGGGGTGACCCCCTAAATGGGGGGGGGGCACCATGGGGAGAAAGGGGGGGGAGTGGGGAGAGGGGGGAAGGGGAAATGGGGGGGGTTAAGGGGGGGGTGAGACCCCCAAGTGGGGGGGGGAAATATGGGGGGGTTAAAGGGGGGGGGGTGACACCCAAGTTGGGGGGGGTTTGGGGAGGGGGTGACCCCTAAATGGGGGGAGAAAATGGGGTGGGGGGGTTAAGGGGGGGTGAGACCCCCAAGTGGGGGGGGAAATGGGGGGGGTGACCCCCTAAATGGGGGGCACCATGGGGAGAAAGGGGGTGGAATTAGGGTGGGGGGGTTGGGTGGGCCCTGTCCGGGCTCTGGGGGATAAAATGGGGGAAGAGAAATAGGGGGGGTGAGACCCTTAAATAGGGGGAATGGGGGTAGGATGAGACCCCCAAGGTGGGGAGAAACAGGGGGTTAAGGGGGGTGACCCCCAAGTGGGGGGAGAAATATGGGAGGAGTGGGGGGTTAAGGGGGGGAGGACCAAGTGGGGAAATGGGGGTGACCCCTAAATGGGGGCACCACGGGGAGAAATGGGGGGGGGAGTGGGGAGAGGGGGGGAAGGGGAAATGGGGGGGGTTGAGACCCCAAAGTGGGGGGATTTGTGGGGGGGGGAATGGGGGGGCTAAGACCCCCAAGTGGGGGGAGAAATAGGGGGGTTAAGGGGGGGTGACCCCCAAGTAGGAGGGTTGGGGGGGGGGGGGGAAATGGGGGGGTTAAGGGGGGGTGAGACCCCCAAGTGGGGGGAGTTGAGTGGGGGGTCCTCCATGGGGAGAAACTGGGGGGGGGAGAAGGGGGAAGGGAGAAGGGGGGGGAAATGGGGGGGGGTAAAGGGGGGGGACACCCTTAAGTGGGGGGGGGAAATGGGGGGGGTGACCCCTAAGTGGGGGGGAAATGGGGGGGTGACCCCCTAAATGGGGGGGGCACCATGGGGAGAAAGGGGGGGGGGAGTGGGGAGAGGGGGGAATGGGAAATGGGGGGGGATGGGGGGGGGTTGAGACCCCCAAGTGGGGGGAGAAATAGGGGGAGTGGGGGTTAAGGGGATGGAGACTCCCAAGTGGGGGAAATAGGGGGGGGTTAAAGGGGGGGGGGTGACACCCAAGTTGGGGGGGTTTGGGGAGGGGGTGACCCCTAAATGGGGGGAGAAAATGGGGGGGGGTTAAAGGGGGGGTGAGACCCCCAAGTGGGGGGGAAAAATGGGGGGGCACCATGGTGAGAAATGGGGGGGTTGGGTGGGCCCCGTCCAGGCTCTGGGGGGGGAATAAAATGGGGGGGGGGGAAGAGAAATAGGGGGGGTGAGACCCTTAAATAGGGGGGGGAAATGGGGGGGTGACCCCTAAGTGGGGGGGGGGAATATGGGGGGTTAAGGGGATGAGACCCCCAAGTGGGGGGGAGAAACAGGGGGGTTAAGGGGGGGCGTGACCCCCAAATGGGGGCACCATGGGGAGAAAGGGGGTGGAATTAGGGTGGGGGTTGGGTGGGCCCCTGTCTGGGCTCTTGGGGGAAGAGAAATAGGGGGTGAGACCCTTAAATAGGGGGAAATGGGGGATTAAAGGGGGGAGACCCCCAAGTGGGGGTGTTGGGGGAGTGGGGGTTAAGGGGGGTGAGACCCCCAAGTGGGGGGGGAAATGGGGGGGTGACCCCCTAAATGGGGGGGGGGGCACCATGGGGAGAAATGGGGGGGGAGTGGGGAGAGGGGGGAAGGGGAAATGGGGGGGGGTTGAGACCCCAAAGTGGGGGGATTTGGGGGGGGGGAATGGGGGGGCTAAGACCCCCAAGTGGGGGGAGAAACAGGGGGGTTAAGGGGGGGTGACCCCCAAGTAGGAGGGTTGGGGGGGGGGGGAAATGGGGGGGTTAAGGGGGGGGTGAGACCCCCAAGTGGGGGGGGAAATATGGGGGGGTTAAAGGGGGGGGGTGACACCCAAGTGGGGGAGGTTTGGGGAGGGGGTGACCCCTAAATGGGGGGAGAAAATGGGGGGGGGTTAAAGGGGGGGTGGAGACCCCCAAGTGGGGAGGGGAAATGGGGGGGTGACCCCCTAAATGGGGGGGGGGCACCATGGGGAGAAAGGGGGGGGAGTGGGGAGAGGGGGGAAGGGGAAATGGGGGGGGTTGAGACCCCAAAGTGGGGGGAATTGTGGGGGGGGGAATGGGGGGGCTAAGACCCCCACGTGGGGGGAGAAATAGGGGGGGGTTAAGGGGGGGTGACCCCCAAGTAGGAGGGTTGGGGGGGGGGGAAATGGGGGGGTAAAGGTGGGTGAGACCCCCAAGTGGGGGGAGTTGAGTGGGGGGTCCTCCATGGGGAGAAACTGGGGGGGGGAGAAGGGGGAAGGGAGAAGGGGGGGGGGAAATGGGGGGGGGTAAAGGGGGGGGTGACCCCTAAGTGGGGGGGAAATGGGGGGGGTGACCCCCTAAATGGGGGGGGCACCATGGGGAGAAAGGGGGGGTGGAATTAGGGTGGGGGGGTTGGGGGGGTGGCTCTTGGGGGGGGGGAAATAGGGGGGGGGGGTGAGCCCCAAGTTGGGGATTTGGGGGGGGAAATGGGGGGGTTGAGACCCCCAAGTGGGGGGGTTTGGGTGGGGGGGGCAGCACAGGGGGTCCTGTTGAGCCCCCCACGGGTGTCTGGGGGGGGGGGGGTTGGGGGGGTTCTGGGTGGGGTTGGGGTCAGTTTGGGTGTTTCTGGTTTGCTACTGGTGTGTACTGGTCTAAACTGGTTTGTACTGGTGTGTACTGGTGTGTACTGGTCTAAACTGGTTTGTATTGGTGTGTACTGGTGTGTACTGGTCTAAACTGGTTTGTACTGATCTGTACTGGTGTGTACTGGTGTGTACTGGTGTGTACTGGTGTGTACTGGTCTAAGCTGGTGTGTACTGGTCTAAACTGGTTTGTACTGGTGTGTACTGGTGTGTACTGGTCTGTACTGGTCTAAACTGGTGTGTACTGGTCTAAACTGGTTTGTACTGGTCTTTACTGGTGTGTACTGGTCTGTACTGATGTGTACTGGTCTAAACTGGTTTGTACTGGTCTGTACTGGTGTGTACTGGTCTAAACTGGTTTGTACTGGTCTATACTGGTCTGTACTGGTGCGTACTGGTCTGTACTGGTGTGTACTGGTCTAAACTGGTTTGTACTGGTGTGTACTGGTGTGTACTGGTGTGTACTGGTCTAAACTGGTTTGTACTGATCTGTACTGGTCTAAACTGGTCTGTACTGGTCTGTACTGGTGTGTACTGGTCTGTACTGGTGTGTACTGGTCTAAACTGGTTTGTACTGGTCTGTACTGGTGTGTACTGGTCTAAACTGGTCTGTACTGGTGTGTACTGGTCTAAACTGGTTTGTACTGGTCTGTACTGGTCTAAACTGGTCTGTACTGGTCTATACTGGTACCTCACTCATCTTGATGGCACAGAGGACCCCGGGGAAGCCGGGCAGGGAGGTTTTGGGTGGGGTTTGGGTGATTTTGGGTGTGTTTGGGGTGGTTTTGGGGTGTTTCTGGTTCACTACTGGTCTGTACTGGTTTGCACTGGTCTGTACTGGTCTATACTGGTGCCTTGGTCATCTTGGTGGCACAGAATGCTCTGGGGAAGCCGGGCAGGGAGGTTTTGGGTGGGGTTTGGGTCAGTTTGGGTGCGTTCAGGTGGGGTTTTTTTGGTATTTCTGGGTCTGTACTGGTCTGTACTGGTCTGTACTGGTCTGTACTGGTGTGTACTGGTGTGTACTGGTGTGTACTGGTGCCTTGCTCATCTTGATGGCGCAGGGGGCCCCGGGGAAGCCGGGCAGGGAGGTTCTGGGTGGGGTTTGGGTCAGTTTTGGGTGTTTTTTTGGGCATTTCTGGGTCTGTACTGGTTTGTACTGGTGTGTACTGGTCTGTACTGGTCTGTACTGGTGTGTACTGGTACCTTGCTGATCTTGATGGCGCAGGGTGCCCTGGGGAAGCCGAGCAGGGAGGTTCTGGGTGGGGTTTGGGTCAGTTTGGGTGCGTTCAGGTGGGTTTTTTTGGGTATTTCTGGGTCTGTACTGGTCTGTACTGGTTTGTACTGGTGTGTACTGGTGTGTACTGGTACCTTGCTGATCTTGATGGCGCAGGGGGCCCCGGGGAAGCCGGGCAGGCAGGTTTTGAAGGCGCTGAGCTCAGAGAAGGGGCCCCTTCCCACGGCGTTGAGCGCGGCCACCCGGAACTTGTAGGCTGTGCCCGACTGCAGCTCCTGGCGGCGGCACCCGGAGTGATCCGGGACCCCCCCGGGGTCATCCTGGGGACAGGGGGGGACATTGGGGACATTGGGGACAACGGGGACAACGGGGGGGTTGGGGGCATTGGGGACAACGGGGGGGTTGGGGGCATTGGGGACATTGGGAGGGTTGGGGACATCGGGCAGGTTGGGGGCACTGGGGGGGTTGGGGACATTGGGGACATTGGGGGGGTTGGGGGACAGCAGGGGGGGTTGGGGACAGGAGGGGACAGGAGGGGACAGGAGCCCCCCAGGGTCATCCTGGGGACAGGGGGGGGACATTGGGGACATTGGGGACAACGGGGACAACGGGGACATTGGGGACAACAGGGGGGTTGGGGGCATTGTGGGGGTTGGGGAGGTTGGGGACGTCAGGGGGGTTGGGGATATCGGGGGGGTTGGGGACAGTGGGGACACTGGGGGACAGCAGGGGGGGTTGGGGACAGGAGGGGACAGGGACCCCCCCGGGGTCATCCTGGGGACAGGGGGGGGACAGTGGGGACATTGGGGACAACGGGGACAACGGGGGGGTTGGGGGCATTGGGGACACTGGGGGGGTTGGGGGCATCAGGGACCCCCCCGGGGTGATCCTGGGGACAGGAGGACATTGGGGACATTGGGGGGGTTGGGGACTGGGGGGGTTGGGGATATCGGGGGGGTTGGGGACAGTGGGGACAGTGGGGACATTGGCAGACAGCAGGGGGGGTTGGGGACAGGAGGGGACAGGAGGGGACAGGACCCCCGGGTCATCCTGGGGACATTGGGGGACATTGGGGACAACGGGGATTGCACTGGGGACACTGGGGGTTGGCATCAGGGGTTGGGGATATCGGGGGGGTTAGGGACATCGGGGACATTGAGGACACTGGGGACATCAGGGACCCCCCCGGGGTCATCCTGGGGACAGGGGGACATTGGGGACATTGGGGACAACGGGGGGGTCGGGGACATTGGGGGGGTTGGGGGCATCAGGGGGGGTTGGGGACAACGGGGGGTTGGGGGCATTGGGGACGTCGGGGGGGTTGGGGGGGTTGAGGATATCGGGGACATTGGGGGACAGCAGGGGGGGTTGGGGACAGGAGGGGACAGGGAGCCCCCCAGGGTCATCCTGGGGACATTGGGGACATTGGGGACAACGGGGACAACGGGGGGGTTGGTGGCATTGGGGACATTGGGGGGGTTGGGGGGTGTTGGGGACATCGGGGGCATTGGGGACATTGGGGATATTGGGGGACAGCAGGGGGGGTTGGGGACAGGAGGGGACAGGGACCCCCCCGGGATCATCCTGGGGACATTTGGGGACAGCAGGGGGTGGTGGCCTTGGGGACAAAAAGGGGGGGACACACACAGGGGGGGGTTTGGGGACACAGGGGGGGGGTTTGGGGACAGGGGGGGACACAGGGTGGGTTTGGGGACAAAAGGCGGGGTGGTGGCCTTGGGGACACAGGGGGGGGTTTTGGGGACATGTGGGGTGGTTTTGGGGACAGGGGAGGACACGGGGGGGGGGGTTTGGGGACAGGGGGGGGGTTTGGGGACACAGAGGGAGTTTTTGGGGACATATGGGGGTTGTGGACAAAACAGGGGGGGGTTGGGGACAAAAGGGGGGGGTGGGGACACGTGGGGTGGTTTTGGGGACACAGAGGGGGGGTTGTTGGCCTTGGAGCTGGGAGGGGACACAGGGGAGGTTTTGGGGACATGTGGGGGGGGGGTTGGGGATGGGGGGGGTGTTTGGGGACACAGGGGGGGTCTTGGGGACACAGAGGGGGGGTTGGTGGCCTTGGGGACGGGGGGACACACAGGGGGTTGGTTTGGTGACACGGGGGAGGTTTTGGGGACACGTGGGGTGGATTTGGGGACACGGGGGGGGGTTTGGTGACACAGGGGGGGATTGGGGACACTGGGGGTGGATTTGGGGACAAAGGGGGGGCGGGTACAGGGGGGGTTTTGGGGACACAGGGGGTTGTTGGCCTTGCAGCCAGGGGGGGGACACGGGGGGGGGTTTGGGGACATGTGAGGTGCTTTTGGGGACAGGGGAGGACACGGGGGGGGTTTGGTGACACAGGGGGAGTTTTTGGGGACATGGGGGGGGGTTTGGGGACAAAAGGGGGGTTTGGGGACACAGGGGGTGGAACTGGGGACACAGGGGGGGGGTTTGGGGACACAGGGGGGGGGTTGGTGGCTTTGGGGACACGGGGGTGTCACTGACATCCTGGGGGGGGGCGTCCTCGGGGGGCAGGAAGTAGTGAGTGACCATCATGGAGGTGCCTTTGATCACCCCCACGTCGAACCATTGGCTTTCCTTCTTCACAGCCTTGGGGGGGGGCTCCTGCTTCTGGGGGGGGGACACACACACACACAGACACAGGGGGGTCACCAATGGAGACCCCCCCCAAAAAAAAAACAACCCTGGAAACCCCCCCAGACTCTCAGGGACCCCCCAGGACCCCCCCCCACCCTCCTTTTCCCCCCCTTTTCCATCCTCCTGCCCCCCCCAGACCCCCCAAAACCCCCCCAGCCCCCCCCAAAATAACCCAGACCCCCCCAGGACCCCCCAGATAAATCCCTGACCCCCCCCCAGATAACTCAGGCCCCCCAGGACCCCCCCAAACCCATAGGGACCCCCCCATCCCCCTTTTCCATCCTCCTGCCCCCCAGGCCCCCAAAACCCCAGCCCCCCAAGAAGATCCCTGAGCCCCCCAAAATAACCCAGACCCCCCCAGGACCCCCCCAAATAAATCCCTGACCCCCCCCCGAATAACTCAGCCCCCCCAGGACCCCCCCAAAACCCCTTTTCCCCCCCATTTTCCATCCTCCTGCCCCCCCCAGACCCCCAAACCCCCAAAATCCCTGACCCCAAATTAACCCAGACCCCCAAAACAATCCCTGACCCCCCAGATAACTCAGCCCCCAGGACCCCCCAAACCCATAGGACCCCCCAAGGCCCCCCCACCCCCTTCTTCCCCCCTTCTCCATCCTCCTGCTCCCCAGACCCCCCAAACCCCCAAAACAATCCCTGACCCCCCAAAATAACCCAGACCCCCCCAGGACCCCCCAGATAAATCCCTGACCCCCCCCCAAATAACTCAGCCCCCCCAGGACCCCCCCAAACCCATAGGGACCCCCCAAGACCCCACCCCCACCCTCTTTCCCCCCCTTTTCCATCCTCCTGCCCCCACAGACACCCCAAAAACAGCCCCCAAAACTCCTGACCCCCCATTAACCCAGACCCCAGACCCCCCAAATAAATCCCTGACCCCCCGAATAACTCAGCCTCTGGTGACCCCCCAGACTCATAGGACCCCCTGCAAGGCCCCCAGCCCCCTTTCCATCCTCCTGCCCCCCCACCCCCCAAAACCCCCCCAGCCCCCAAAAAAATCCCTGACCCCCCCAAATTAACCCAGCCCCCCCCAAGACCCCCCCAGGACCCCCCCCCAGCCCCCCCTCACCACGGGGGGGGTCTCGATGCCGTTGGCCACCTCGGTCAGGGCCGTGGCCGCCTGGAGCTTGGCGGGGCTGGGACCCCCCAGGGGGGGCTGGGGGGGGGGCACGAAGGTGCTGGGGGGGGGCAGGCCTGGGGGGGGAGGGGGGGGAGAGAAATGGGGGGGGGCAGATATGTGTGGGGGGACACTTAACTCCTCCCTTAAAGGGGAAATGGGGGAAAGGGGGGATTGGGGGTTTTGGGGGGAATTGGGGGTACTGGGGGAGAAATGGGGGAAAGGGGGGGGACACTTGAAATCCTTAAAGGGGGAAATGGGGGAAAAGGGGGTGGGGGGATTTGGGTTTTTTGGGGGTTTTGGGGTTTTTGGGGGGTTTTGGGGGGATTTAGGAGGGGGAAATGGGGGTCAGATTGGGGGACCTGAATTAACCCCCTGAAAGGAAAAAGGGGGAAAAGGGGGGAAAAGGGGGTGAGGGGGATTTGGGGGTTTAGGGTTTTTGGGATTTGGGGGCGGACTGGACTCTTAAAGGAAAAGGGGGGAAAGGGGGTTGGGGGGATTTGGGGTTTTTTTGGGGGTTGGAGAGTTTGGGGGGGGTTAATTTTTGGGGGGGTTTTGGGGTTTTTGGGGGGTTTTTGGGGGGGGGGTGGGAAATGGGGGGGGGGTCAGATGTGGGGGGGGACCCCGAAATTAACCCCCCCTGAAAGGAAAAAGGGGGAAATGGGGGGGAAAGGGGGGGGGTGGGGGGGGATTTTGGGGTCTTTTGGGGTCTTTTCAGGTTTTTGGGGTATTTTGGGGCTTTTTGGGGATCTTTTGGGGCATTTGGGGATTTTTGGGGTTTTTGGGGGATTTTTTGGGGATTTTTTGGGGTTTTTGGGGTATTTTGGGGTTTTTGGGGGTTTTTGGGATTTTTGGGGTTTTTTGGAGAATTTTTGGGGTTTTTTTGGAATTTGGGTTTTTTTGGGGGATTTTGGGGTTTTTTGGGGTCTTTTGGGGCATTTTGGGGTCTTTTTGGGGTGTTTAGGGATTTTTTGGGGTATTTTGGGGTCTTTTGGGGGTTTTTTTGGGGTATTTTCAGGTTTTTGGGGTCTTTTGGGGTTCTTTTTTGGGGTCTTTTGGGGCTTTTTGGGGTATTTTGGGTTTTCTTGGGGTCTTTTGGGGTCTTTTGGGGTTTTTTTGGGTGTTTTTGGTTATTTTGGGGTCTTTTCAGGTTTTTGGGGTATTTTGGGTTTTCTTGGGGTCTTTTGGGGGTATTAGGGATTCTTTGGGGTATTTTGGGGCTTTTTGGGGTTTTTTTGGGTGTTTTTGGGGTCTTTTGAGGTTTTTTTGGGGTATTTTGGGGTCTTTTGGGGTTTTTTGGGGTATTTTGGGGCATTTTGGGTTTTATTGGGGAGCATTTTGGGGGTTTTTTGGGGTATTTTTGGATTTTTGGGGGCATTTGGGGCTTTTTGAGGTATTCTGGGTTTTCTTGGGGTCTTTTGGGGTATTTTGAGGTTTTCTTGGGGTCTTTTGGGGTCTTCTGGGGGTGTTTAGGGATTTTTTGGGGCATTTTGAGGTTTTTTGGGGTATTTTGGGGCATTTTGGGATTTTTTTTGGGTGTTTTTGGGTATTTTGGGGTCTTTTCAGGTTTTTGGGGTATTTTGGGTTTTCTTGGGGTCTTTTGGGGGTATTTTGGATTTTTTGGGATTCTTTGGGGTATTTTGGGGTCTTTTGGGGGTTTTTAGGGTATTTGGGATTCTTTGGGGTATTTTGGGGTTTTTTTGGGGTATTTTGGGGCTTTTTGGGGTATTTTGGGGCTTTTCGGGGTTTATTTGGGGTATTTTGGGGTCTTTTGGGGTTTTGGGGGGCTTTTTTGGGGTATTTTTGGGTCTTTGGGGGTATTTTGAGGGTTTTTTGGGGTCTTTTGGTGTTTTTTTTGGGGTATTTTGGGGTCTTTTGGGGTTTTTTTTGGGTGTTTTTGGGGTCTTTTGGGGTTTTTCTGGGGTCTTTTGGGGTCTTTTGGGTTTTTTTGGGGTATTTTGGGGCTTTTTGGGGTTTTTTTGGGGTATTTTGAGGTTTTTTTGGGGTATTTTGGGGTCTTTTGGGGGTTTTTTTGGGGTATTTTCAGGTTTTTGGGGTATTTTGGAGTTTTTTGGGGTATTTTGGGGTTTTTTTGGGTGTTTTTGGTTATTTTGGGGTCTTTTCAGGTTTTGGGGTCTTTTGGGTTTTCTTGGGGTCTTTTTGGGGTATTTGGGATTCTTTGGGGTATTTTGGGGTTTTTTTGGGGTATTTTGGGTTTTTTGGGGGTGTTTTGGGGTTTTTTGGGATATTTTGTGTTTTTTGGAGTCTTTTGGGGTATTTTGGGGTCTTTTCAGGTTTTTGGGGTCTTTTGGGTTTTCTTGGGGTCTTTTTGGGGTGTTTAAGGATTTTTTGGGGCATTTTGGGGTCTTTTTGGGTGTTTTTTGGTATTTTGAGTGGGTTTGGGGTCTTTTGGGGTCTTTGGGGTTTCTTTAAGGTATTTTGTGGGGTTTGGGGTTATTTTGGGGTCTTTTGGGGTTTTTTTGAGGTATTTTGGGGTTTTTTTTGTATTTTGGAATTTTTGGGGTTATTTTGGGGTCTTTTGGGATTTTTTGGGGCTTTTGGGGGTATTTTGGGGTTTCTTTGGGGACTTTAGGGTTTTCTTGGGGTGTTTTGGGGTCTTTTTGGGCGTTTTTTGGTATTTTGGGTGGGTTTTGGGGATATTTTGTGGGTTTTGGGGTATTTTGGGAGCATCTGGGGATTTTTTGGGGTATTTTGGGGTCTTTTGGGATTTTCAGGGGTATTTTGGGGCTTTTTGGGGATCTTTTGGGGCATTTGGGGATTTTGGGGGTTTATTTGGGATTTTCTTGGGGTGTTTTGGGGTCTTTTGGGGTTTTTTTGGGTATTTTGGGATATTTTGTGTTTTTTGGAGTCTTTTGGGGTATTTTGGGGTATTTTGGGGTCTTTTGGGGTTTTTTTGGGGTATTTTGGGGCTTTTTTGGGGTATTTGGGATTCTTTGGGGTATTTTGGGGTTTTTTGGGGTATTTTGGGATCTTTTGGGGTCTTTTGGGGGTTTTTAGGGTATTTGGGATTCTTTGGGGTATTTTGAGGGATTTTTGGGGTCTTTTGGTGGTTTTTTTGGGGTATTTTGGGATTCTTTGGGGTATTTTGGGGCTTTTTGGGGTATTTTGGGTTTTCTTGGGGTCTTTTGGGGTCTTTTCAGGTTTTTGGGGTATTTTGGGGCTTTTGGGGTTTTTTTTGGGGTATTTTGGGGTCTTTTGGGGTTTTTTGGGGTTTTTTTGGGGTATTTTGGGGTCTTCTGAGGTTTTTTTGGGGTATTTTGGGATTCTTTGGGGTCTTTTGAGGGTTTTTTGGGGTATTTTGGGGTCTTTTGGGGTATTTTGAGGTTTTTATGGGGTCTTTTGGGGTTTTTTTGGGGCATTTTGGGATTTTTTTGGGTGTTTTTGGGTATTTTGGGGTCTTTTCAGGTTTTTGGGGTATTTTGGGTTTTCTTGGGGTCTTTTGGGGGTATTTTGGATTTTTTGGGATTCTTTGGGGTCTTTTGGGGTCTTTTGGGGATTTTTGGGGTATTTTGGGATTTTTGAGGTATTTTGGGGTCTTTTGGGGTATTTTGGGGTCTTTTGGGGCTTTTTGGGGTATTTTGGGATCTTTTGGGGTTTTTTTGGGGTATTTTGGGGTCTTTTGGGGGCATTTTGGGGTCTTTGGGGGCTTTTTGGGGTATTTGGGATTCTTTGGGGTCTTTTGAGGTTTTTTTGGGGTATTTTGGGGTATTTTGGGGTATTTCCTCACCGTCTCCGTGGGGGCTGAGCAGGGGGGCTGCCGGGGGGGGGTTTTGGGGGGTGGGCGCCGCCGCCCCTCCCCCAGCCCCCCCGTCCCCTGCCCCCCCCCCAAGCCCGTTGGTGTCGGGGGGTCCGGGGGGGTCGTTGAGGCTGTCGGCGGGGGCCAAGGCTTCGGTGGGGGGGGGGGGCGGGGGTGGGGGGGGCGGTGGGGGTGGGGTGGGGGTGGGGGAGGGGTCCGGTTGGGTGGGGGGGGGCTGCGGGGGGGGGGTCTCGCTGAGGCTTTGCTGCTGCACCAGAGCTGCCAACTCCTGCTGGGTCAGGACGATGGGGAGGGGGGGGGCCCCCCCGGACCCCTCCCCAGGGACCCCCAACTCCGGGGGGGGAGGGGACCCCCCCGATTCGGGACCTTCCAGAGGCTGCGAGGAACCTGGGGGGGGGGGGAGAGGGGGGAGATGGGTAAGGGGGCAAGGGACAGTAGCCCCCTGTGTCCCCTTGGTAGCCACCCGGGTGTCAGTAGCCCCCCCTGCCCCCCCAGTAGCCCCCCAGGTGTCAGTAGCCCCCCCTGCCCCCCCAGTAGCCCCCCAGGTGTCAGTAGCCCCCCCTGCCCCCCCCGTAGCCCCCCAGGTGTCAGTAGCCCCACGGTCCCCTCAGTAGCCCCCCCTGCCCCTGCAGTAGCCCCCCTGTTGGTAGCCCCCCCTGCCCTCCCACAGATGTTGGTAGCCCCCTAGGCCGCTCTGGTAGCCCCCCCAGATGTCAGTAGCCCCCTAGCCCACCCAGATGTTAGTAGCCACCCAGCCCGTCCCAGTAGCCACCCAGGTGTCAGTAGCCCCCTGTGCCCCCCTGGTAGCCCCCCAGGTGTCAATAGCCCCACCCAGATGTTAGTAGCCACCCAGCCCATCCCAGTAGCCACCCAGGTGTCAGTAGCCCCCTGTGCCCCCCTGGTAGCCCCTCAGGGGGCAGCAGCCTCCCAGACCATCCTGGGAGCCCCCCAGGTGTTGGTAGCCCCCTCATGCCCCCTGGTAGCCCCCCAGGTGTCAGTAGCCCCACACAGATGTTAGTAGCCCCCCAGCCCATCCCAGTAGCCCCCCAGGTGTTAGTAGCCCCCCAGCCCATCCCAGTAGCCCCCCAGGTGTCAGTAGCCCCCCCTGCCCTCCCCGTACTCCCCAGATGTCAGTAGCCCCCCAGCTGTTGGTAGCCCCCCAGTCCATCCCAGTAGCCCCCTGTGCTGTCCCATGGTAGCCACCTGCAACACCCCCTGGGCCTGGGCCTGGGAGCCTCCATGGCCACAAAACCCCCCTTGTTGCCCCCTCCCCGTGCCCCCCAGATGTCAGTAGCCCCCCCAGATGTTGGTAGCCCCTCAGCCCCCTTCGGTAGCCCCTGTACTACCCATGGCAGTGGCCTGCAGCACACCCTAGGCCTAGGCCTGGGCCTACACCTGAGCCTGGGCCTGCGCCTCCTCTGTAGCCACAGAACCCCCCTGGCCCCCAGATGTCGGCAGCCCCCCCAAACGTTGGTAGCCCCCCAGTCCATCCCAGTAGCCCCCTGTACTGACCCAGAGCAGCCACATACAGCACACTCTGGGCCTGGGCCTACACCTGGGCCTGCGCCTGGGCCTGCACCTCCTCCATGGCCACAAAACCCCCTTGTTGCCCCCTCCCCGTGCCCCCCAGATGTCAGAAGCCCCCCCAGATGTTGGTAGCCCCCCAGCCCCCTTTGGTAGCCCCCGTACTACCCATGGCAGCGGCCTGCAGCACACCCTAGGCCTAGGCCTGGGCCTACACCCGGGCCTACACCTGGGCCTAGGCCTGCACCTGGGCCTACGCCTGGGCCTGCATCTCCTCCACGGCCCCAAAACCCCCCTGGTCGCCCCCTCCCCGTGCCCCCCAGATGTCAGTAGCCCCCCCAGATGTTGGTAGCCCCCCAGCCCCCTTCGGTAGCCCCCGTACTGACCCATGGCAGTGGCCTGCAGCACACCCTAGGCCTAGGCCTGGGCCTACACCTGAGCCTAGGCCTGTGCCTGGGCCTGCGCCTCCTCCATGCCCACAGAACCCCCCTGGCCCCCAGGTGTCAGTTGCCCCCCCAAACGTTGGTAGCCCCCCAGTCTATCCCAGTAGCCCCCAGTACTGACCCAGAGCAGCCACATACAGCACACCCTGGGCCTGGGCCTACACCTGGGCCTGTGGCTGGGCCTGCGCCTCCTCCATGGCCCCAAAACCCCCCTGGCCGCCCCTCCCCGTGCCCCCCAGATGTTGGTAGCCCCCCCAAACGTTGGTAGCCCCCCAGTCCATCCCAGTAGCCCCCCTGTACTGACCCAGAGCAGCCACATACAGCACACTCTGGGCCTGGGCCTACACCTGCGCCTGGGGGCCTGCGCCTCCTCCATGGCCCCAAAACCCCCCTGGCCGCCCCCTCCCCGTGCCCCCCAGATGTCAGTAGCCCCCCCAGATGTTGGTAGCCCCCCAGCCCCCTCTGGTAGCCCCCGTAATGACCCATGGCAGCGGCCTGCAGCACACCCTAGGCCTAGGCCTACACCCGGGCCTACAACTGAGCCTACACCTGTGCCTGGGCCTGCGCCTCCTCCATGCCCACAGAACCCCCCTGGCCCCCAGGTGTCAGTAACCCCCCCAAACGTTGGTAGCCCCCCAGTCCATCCCAGTAGCCTCCCAGTAGCCCCCCTGTACTGACCCAGAGCAGCCACATACAGCACACCCTGGGCCTGGGCCTACACCTGGGCCTGCACCTCCTCCATGGCCCCAAAACCCCCCTGGCCGCCCCTCCCCGTGCCCCCCAGATGTCAGTAGCCCCCCCAGATGTTGGTAGCCCCCCAGGCCCCTTCGGTAGCCCCCGTACTGACCCATGGCAGCGGCCTGCAGCACAGCCTGGATGGCCATGGCCTGGGCCTGGGCCTGTGCCTGGGCCTGCGCCTCCTCCGTGGCCGCCGCCGCTGCCGCCGCCTCGGCCGCCGCCGTCACCGCCAACTCCTCGGGGGTCAAACCGCCCCCCCCCGAGGGGGTCCCCCCCCCGGAGCCCCCCAGAGTTTGTGGGGGGGCAGGAGGAGGAGGGGGAGGTGGCGGGGGGGGGGTCTCGGCCATCAGCTCCGGGGGGGGGAACCCCAAATTGTCCCCCTCCCCCCCCCCCTGTTCTCCCCTTTCTTGGGTCGGGGGGGGCCCCAAAGGGTCCGGGGAGGGGGTGGGGGGGTCCGGGGGGGCCCCCAAGGGGCTGGGGGGGGTGGGATGGGGGGGGGGAGGAGGAAGGGGGGGGTCGGACAGGGGGGGGTCGGGGGGCACCGGGGGGGGCGGCTCCGTCAGCGAGGAGATGGTCTGGGGGGGGGAGGGTGAGCACAGACCCAAAACCCCCAAACCCCCTTAATGCCCCCCCCAAACCCCTTATTGCCCCCCCAGACCCCCCCAAACCCCTTCATGCCCCCCCAGACCCCTTAATTCCCCCCAAAACCCCCTTAGTGCCCCCCCAGACCCCCCCAAACTCCCTTCATGCCCCCCCAAAACCCCCTTAAATGCCCCCCAGAACCCCCAAACCCCTTCATGCCCCCCATTGCCCCCCAGACCCAAAGAGGCCCCCCCAGACCCCTTAATTCCCCCCAGACCCCTTCTTGCCCCCCCAGATCCCTTCAATACCCCCCAAACCTCTTATTGCCCCCCCAGCCCCCTTCTTGCCCCCCCCAGCCCCCCCAAACCCTCTTAATGGACCCCCCACACCCCTTCTTACCCCCCCAAAACCCTCTTAATGCCCCCCCAGAGCTCTTTAATACCCCCCCAAACCCCTTATTGCCCCCCCAAACCTCTTAATGGACCCCCCCAAACCCCTTAATGCCCCCCCAAACCCCTTAGTGCCCCCTCAGACCCCTTAATGCCCCCCCAGACCCCCAATTGTCCCCCAAAGCCCCTTATTACCCCCCCAGACCCCTTATTGCCCCCCCAGACCCCTTCATGCCCCCCAGTCACCCCTAAACCCCTTAATGGACCCCCCAATCCCCCTTAATGCCCCCCCCAAACCCCTTACTGCCCCCCTAGACCCCCCCAAACCTCTTAATGGACCCCCCCAAACCCCTTAGTGCCCCCTCAGACCCCTTAATGCCCCCCCAGACCCCCAATTGTCCCCCCCAAACCCCTTATTGCCCCCCCAGACCCCTTCTTACCCCCCTCAAAGCCCCTTAATGCCCCCCCCAAACCCCTTCTTGCCCCCCCCCAGACCCCCCAAACCTCTTAATGGACCCCCCAAAACCCCCTTAATGCCCCCCCAGCCCCCCTAGTGCCCCCCCCAGACCCCCCTAAACCCTCTTAATGCCCCCCCAGACCCCTTCTTACCCCCCCAAAACCCCCCTTACTGCCCCCCCCAGCCCCCTTCTTGCCCCCCCAGCCCTCCCTTTCCCCCCCCTCACCGGCAGGGCAGGTCCTGGGGGGGGGGTGGATTGGGTGACGGTGGTGACAGCGCGGGGGGGGGCAGGGGGGGGCACCCCCTCTCCTGAGGGGGGACCCTGAGCTGGGGGGGTTGAAGAGGGGGGGGGCTCGGGGTCCCCCTGCCCGTTGGCAGCCGGGGGGGGCTCTGCCCAGAGAGAGAGAGAGGAAAAAACGTTAAAAACGGGGAAAAAAAACCCAAAAAGCCCCAAAATGACCCCAAATTGTGTCCCCTCCCCCCCCCCGGTGTCACCTTGGTTGGAGCCCATGGAGGAGGTGACAGTGGTGGCCGTGGGGGTCGTCCCCGTCTCGTGGGTCTCGCAGGGGGGGTTGGAGCAGAGTCCTGTGGCTACCAAGCTGGTGGTGGTGGTAGCCACAGTGGCTGTGTTGGTAGCCACATTGGTAGCCCCCATCCCAGGGGTCCCGTGGGCTCCCGTGGCCATGGTGGTGGTGGCCGTGGGGGTCGTCCCGGTCTCGTGGGTCTCGCAGGGGGGGTTGGAGCAGAGTCCTGTGGCTACCAAGGTGCTGGTGGTAGTAGCCACGTTGGTTGCCCCCGTCCCGGGGGTCTCGTGGGCTCCCGTGGCCATGGTGGTGGTGGCCGTGGGGGTTGTCCCGGTCTCGTGGGTCTCGCAGGGGGGGTTGGAGCAGAATCCTGTGGCTACCAAGCTAGCACTGGTGGTAGCCACATTGGTAGCCACACTGCTAGCCCCCGTCCCAGGGGTCCCGTGGGCTCCCGTGGCCATGGTGGTGGTGGCCGTGGGGGTCGTCCCGGTCTCATGGGTCTCGCAGGGGGGGTTGGAGCAGAATCCTGTGGCTACCAAGCTGGCACTGGTGGTAGCCACGTTGGTAGCCACGTTGGCAGCTCCTGTCCCAGGGGTCCCGTGGGCTCCTGTGGCCATGGTGGTGGTGGCCGTGGGGGTCGTCCCAGTCTCGTGGGTCTCGCAGGGAGGGTTGGAGCAGAGTCCTGTGGCTACCAGGCTGGTGGTGGTGGTAGCCACAGTGGCTGTGTTGGTAGCCACGTTGGCAGCTCCTGTCCCAGGGGTCTCGTGGGCTCCTGTGGCCATGGTGGTGGTGGCCGTGGGGGTCGTCCCGGTCTCGTGGGTTTCACAGGGGGGGTTGGAGCAGAGTCCTGTGGCTACCAAGATGCTGGTGGTAGTAGCCACGTTGGTTGCCCCCGTCCCGGGGGTCTCGTGGGCTCCCGTGGCCATGGTGGTGGTGGCCGTGGGGGTCGTCCCGGTCTCGTGGGTCTCGCAGGGGGGGTTGGAGCACGGTCTGGTGGCTACTAGAGAGCTGGTATTGGTAGCCATGTTGGTAGCCACATTGGTTGCCCCCGTCCCAGGGGTCCCGTGGGCTCCCGTGGCCATGGTGGTGGTGGCCGTGGGGGTCGTCCCGGTCTCGTGGGTCTCACAGGGGGGGTTGGAGCAGAGTCCTGTGGCTACCAGGCTGGTGGTGGTGGTAGCCACGTTGGTAGCCCCCATCTCCTGGGCCACCACGGGTGTGGCTGTGGTAGCCCCGGGCTCAGGGCAGGATCCGGGGGCCAGCGAGGGGGTGTCGGGGTGGTGGCCAGTGCCCCCCCCACCTTGGTAGCCACCTCCCTCCCCCGTGCCGGTGGCCACCTGGGCGGGGGGGTCGGTAGCCACGGGGCAGCCGGGCGGGCGGGGGGGATCGTGGGGGGCGTTTTGGGGGGGGGGGCAGAGCCGGGGGGTCATGGTGGTCCCGGTGGCCACCGTCTGGTGGGTGGTGGCCGCCGGGCGAGCCCCCGTGGGGGTGTTGGTGGTCCCGGTGTCGTGGGTCTCGCAGGGGGGGTTGGAGAGAGCCGGGGCCGCCCCCTCCTCCCGTTTTCGGGCCCTCCATGAGAGGGCTGCAGCCCCCCCCGCCTCCCCCCACGGTAGCCACCAGGCTAGTGGTGGCCGTGTTGGTGGTCCCGGTGTCGTGGGTCTCGCAGGGGGGGTTGGAGCAGAGCAAGGTGACGGTGGCCGGGGGGGTGGGGGTGGCCGGGGCCCCCCCGGGGGTCTCGGGGCTCTCGGTAGCCACGGTGGCTACCGGGGCCATGGGGGGGGCTCCCGGCTGCTCCCCCGTGGGCGAAGCCAAAATGGAGACCGGGAGGTCCTGGACCGGCTGAGCCTCCACCCCACTCGGGGTCGTGATCAGTGTCACCTGGGTGGGCTGCGACACGGCCTGGGGGGGACACGGACACGAGGGGGGGTCACACGGGGACTCCGAGACCCCCCCCAAGGGGACCCCAAAACCCCAACACCCACAGGGATCCTGAGACCCCCAGGAACCCCCCCCGTGATCAGTGTCACCTGGGGGGGCTGGGACACCCGTGGGGGGGACAGGGACACGGGGGGGTCATACGGGAACCCCAAGACCCCCCCGAAAGGGGACCCCAAGACCCACAGGGGACACTGGGACACAGAGGGACCCTGAGACCCCCCCCTGATCAGTGTCACCTGGGGGGGCTGGGACACCCCTGGGGGGGACAGGGACACGAGGGGGGGTCACACGGGGGCCCCAAGACCCCCCCCAAGGGGACCACAAGACCCAGAGGGACCCCAAAACCCCACCCCAAAGGGACCCTGAGACCCCCCCCGTGATCAGGGTCACCTGGGGGGGCTGCGACACGGCCTGGCGGGGACACGGACACGGGGGGGTCACACAGGGACCCCGAGACCCCCCCAAGGGGACCCCAAAACCCTAAGGGGACCCCAAGACCCACAGGGGACACTGGGACACGGAGGGACTCTGAGACCCCCCCCCGATCAGTGTCACCTGGAGGGGCTGGGACACCCCTGGGGGGCACAGGGACACGGGGGGGTCACACAGGGACCCCAAGACCCCCCCCAAGGGGACCCCAAAACCCCAAGGGGAGAGGAGCCCTTCTGGTGGCCCCAAGTCCCCAACTGGTGGCCAATGGCCCCTCCCTGCTGTGCCCATTGTCCCCATGTCCCCACCTGCATGCTGATCCCTGGTGTCCCCCTGTACGTCCCCATTGTCCCCCCCCATGTCCCCATGGCTGTCCCCATGTCCCCATGTCCGTCCCCATTGACCCCCTGTCCCCACGTCCCTTCCCTGGTGTCCCCCCATGTCCCCACCTGCATGCTGATCCCTGGTGTCCCCATTGTCCCCCAGTGCTGTCTCCCTGTCCCCATGGCTGTCCCCCTGTCGCCCCATGTCCCCCTGTCCCCCCCCATGTCCCCCTGTCCCCTCCCCGGTGTCCCCATGGCTGTCCCCCTATGCCCCCCCCATCCCCCTGTCTCCCCCATGTCCCCACCTGCATGCTGATCCCCGGTGTCCCCACTGTCCCCATGTCCCCTCCCTGGTGTCCCCATGTCCCCACTGTGTCCCCATGGCTGTCCCCCTGTCCTCCCCCCTGTCCCACTGTCCGTCCCCATGTCCCCACCTGCATGCTGATCCCCAGTGTCCCCATCGTCCCCCAGTGCTGTCCCCATGTCCCCATGGCTGTCCCCCTGTCCCCATGTCCATCCCCATGTCCCCCTGTCCCTTCCCTGGTGTCCCCATGGCTGTCCCCATGTCCCCATGGCTGTCCCCATTGTCCCCCTGTCCCCACGTCCCCTCCCTGGTGTCTCCCTGTCCCCCCCCCTGTGTCCCTGTCCCCTCCCTGGTGTCCCCATGTCCCCATGGCTGTCCCCCTATCCCCCCCCCGTCCCCCCCATGTCCCCACCTGCATGCTGATCCCCAGTGTCCCCACTGTCCCCATGTCCCCTCCCTGGTGTCCCCATGTCCCCACTGTGTCCCCATGTCCCCCTGTCCTCCCCCCTGTCCCACTGTCCCCCCCATGTCCCCACCTGCATGCTGATCCCCAGTGTCCCCATCGTCCCCCAGTGCTGTCCCCATGTCCCCATGGCTGTCCCCCTGTCCCCCCCCCCCGTCCCCATGTCCCCACCTGCATGCTGATCCCTGGTGTCCCCATTGTCCCCCAGTGCTGTCTCCCTGTCCCTGGTGTCTCCCTGTCCCCCCCCCCGTGTCCCTGTCCCCTCCCCGGTGTCCCCATGGCTGTCCCCCTATCCCCCCCCCCCTGTCCCCCTGTCCCCCCCATGTCCCCACCTGCATGCTGATCCCCGGTGTCCCCATTGTCCCCCAGTGCTGTCCCCATGTCCCCCTGTCCTCCCCCCTGTCCCCCTGTCCCCCCCATGTCCCCACCTGCATGCTGATCCCTGGTGTCCCCCTGTCTGTCCCCACGTCCCCCCAACAGTCCCCCTTTCCCCCCCCTGGTGTCCCCATGTCCCCAGGTGTTGTCCCCATGTCCCCACCTGCATGCTGATCCCCGGTGTCCCCATTGTCCCCGCGCTGGCCGTGATGGCACTGGGGGGGTTGAGGACCTGGCTGGACAGGGTGGCAATTGTCCCCAAGGTGGTGATGGGGGTGGCCAGGGAGGCGCTGGCACTGTGACCCCCGGCCCCTGCCAGGCTGGTGGACACTGTCCCTGTCACTGTCCCCAGGGTGGTGACACCTGCGGGGACACGGAGGGGTCAGGGGACACGGGGGGTGGCACTGGGGACACGAGGTGGTGGCATTGGGGGATGGTGGTGGCACTGGGGGACACATTGGGGGCAGGGGTGGTGGCATTGGGGACAGTGATGCCATTGGGGACATAAATGGTGGCATCAGGGGACAGTGGTGGTGGCATTGGGGGACACACTGGGGACAGTGATGGCACTGGGGACAGTGATGGTGGCATTGGGGACATTGGTGGTGGCATCAGGGGACAGTGGTGGTGGCTTTAGGAATGGTTGTGGTGGCATTGGGGACAGGGGTAGTGGCACTGGAGGATGGTGGTGGCACTGGGGACATAAATGGTGGCATCAGGGGACAGTGGTGGTAGCATTGGGGACAGTGGTGGTGGCATTGGGGGACACACTGGGGACAGTGATGGCACTGGGGACACGAGGTGGTGGCACTGGGGGACACATTGGGGACAGTGATGGCACTGGGGACAGTGATGGTGGCACAGGGGGACAGTGATGGTGGCATTGGGGACATTGGTGGTGGCATCAGGGGACAGTGATGGTGGCACCGGGGGACGGTGGTGGCATTGGGGACAGTTAAGAGTGGCATCAAGGGACATAAATGGTGGCACTGGGGATGGTGGTGGCATTGGGGGACAGAGGTGGTGGCACTGGGGCAGTGGTGGCACTGGGGATGGTGGTGGCACTGGGGACAGGGTGGTGGCATCAGGGGACAGTAAGGGTGGCACAAACAGGACACTCAATGGTGGTGGCACCAGGGGACAGGGGTGGTGGCACCAAGGACAATGATGGTGGCACCAGGGGACACTGAGGGCCCAGGCAGTGCCCGGGTGTCCCCAAGTGTCCCCAAGTGTCCCCAACTTACCCGTTGTCCCCTTGACCACCAGGGTGGTGACCGTGGGCTTGACGGCTGAGACGGTGACAGGGGTGACAAGTCGGACCCCCCCCATGGGGACCGTCCTGAGGATTGTCCCCGGCTGCCCCGGGGGACCCTTCAGCACCACCTGCAGGGGAGGGGACACCCGTGACACCCCTGTCACCCGTGGGGGGCCTGGGGACAGCGGTGACACCGGTCTGGGGACATCAAGGGGGGGAGGGTGGCATTTGTGTCACCCGTGGGGGGCTTGGGGACAGCAGGAAGGGAAGGTTGGGGGGGAGGTGGCATTTGTGTCACTCGTGGACAGTGGTGACACCAGTTTGGGGACACCAAGAGGGGGGATTTGGGGGAGAGGTGGCACCTGTGACACCTGTGTCACCCGTGGGGGGCCTGGGGACAGCGGTGACACCGGTCTGGGGACATTGAGGGGGGGGAGGTGGCATTTGTGACACCCATGGGGGGCTTGGGGACATCTCTGGGGACATTGAGGGGGAGGAGGTGGCACCTGTGACACCTGTGTCACCCAGGGGGGGCGTGGGGACAGCAGTGACACCAGTGTGGGGACATCGGGGGGGAGGAGGTGGCATCTGTGACACCCGTGGGGGGCTTGGGGACACCAAGAGGGGGGAGGGGACACGTATGACACCCCTGTCACCCGTGGGGGGCCTGGGGACAGCGGTGACACCGGTCTGGGGACATTGGGGGGGGGAGGTGGCACTTGTGACATCCATGGGTGGCTTGGGGACCTCGGTGCCATTACGGGGGGGGTTTGGGGGGGTTTTGGGGTGGGGGGGTTGTGTCACCTGTCACCCCCGCTGTCATGTCCTGTCCCCAGTTTGGGGACAGCGGTGACACCGGTCTGGGGACATTGAGGGGGGGAGGTGGCACTTGTGACACCCATGGGTGGCTTGGGGACCTCGGTGCCATTACGGGGGGGTTTTGGGGAGGTTTTGGGGTGGGGGTGTCACCTGTGTCACCTGCTGTCTGCTGTCCCCAGTTTGGGGACAGCAGGGGAGGTGGCACTTGTGACACCCATGGGTGGCTTGGGGACCTCGGTGCCATTGGGGGGGTTTGGTTTTTTTGGGGGGGTTTTGGGGGTTTTGGGGTGGGGGGGTTGTGTCACCTGTGTCACCCCTGTCCGTGCCCTGTCCCCAGTTTGGGGACAGCTGTGATGATCTTGGCGGGGGTGGCACTGCCCGAGGTCATCACCTTGGTGGTGATGATGGTGATGGGGGACTTGATGGCACCGCTGCTGGTGACACCTGGGGGAGGGGGACACAGCCCTGAGACCCCCCCCCAAAAATAAACCAAACCAACCCCCCCACACAGTGACACCCCCCCCACTGCCACTGTCACCCCCCAGGGCCATCAATGTCCCCCCCGTGACCTCAAAGTCCCCAAATCCCCCCTGAGACCCCCCCAACCCCCCCCCCAAATGACTCCCAGGACACCCCCCCCTGCCCCCCCAATCTCCCCACTCACCAGTGCCCCCCCCCCCAACTGGTGCCTCCAGCCCCCCCATGTCCCCCCCCCCCATTCCAGCCCCCATGTCCCCCCCCCCAACCCCTCCCATTTTCCTGTCCCCCCCCTCCCATTTTCATCCCCCCCCCATACTGGTGTCCCATCCCCCCCCATACTGGTGTGTGTCCCTGTATTGGGGTCCCCCTGTACCAGTGCCCCCCCCAACCCATTGCCCCCTCCTCACTGGTGTGTGCCCCCCCCCCCTGCTGACATGGCGATGGTGTCCCCCCCCCTCACAGATGTCCCCCTCTATGTCCCCCCCCTTACCTGTTCCCCTGGGCTGGGTGATAACGACAGACACACCCAACATGGCTGACACAGGGATGGTCCTAGCCCCCTACTGTGTACCCTGTCCCCTGTGTCCCCCCCTCATTGATGTGTCCCCTTGTCCCCCCCCATGTCCCCCCCCCCTCAGAGATGTCCCCCCCCCTTACCTGTTCCCCCAGGCTGGGTGATGATGGCAGACACACCCAATATGGCTGACACGGGGATGGTCCCACCCCCCCGTACTGGTGTCCCACCTTGTCCCCTGTGTCCCCCCCCTCATTGATGTGTCCCCCTGTCCCCCCCATGTTGCCCCCCCCTCACAGGTGTCCCCCCCTCTCCCCACTGTCTCCCCCCCACCTCAGAGATGTCCCCCCCCCCTTACCTGTTCCCCCGGGCTGGGTGATGATGGCAGACACACCCAACATGGCTGACACGGGGATGGTCCTATCCCCCCCTGTACTGGTTTCCCCCCCCATACTGATGTCCCCCCTGTGTCCCCCCCCCTCACAGGTGTCCCCCCCCTCACTGGTGTGTGTCCCCCCCTCAGAGATGTGTCCCCCTCCTTACCAGTGCTCCCAGACTGGGTGATGATGGCGGACACGGCCGACATGGGGATGGTCCCAGCCCCCCGTACTGGTGTGTATCCCCCCTCATTGATGTGTCCCCCCCTCTCCCCACTGTCCCCCCCCCCCCATTGATGTGTCCCCCCCCTCACAGATGTTTCCCCCCCACCGGTGTGTGTCCCCCCCCTCAGAGGTGTCCCCCCCCCCTTACCTGTTCCCCCGGGCTGGGTGATAACAACAGACACACCCAACATGGCTGACATGGGGATGGTCCCATCCCCCCCTGTACTGGTTTCCCCCCCCATACTGGTGTCCCCCCCCCTTACCAGTGCCCCCGGGCTGGGTGATGATGGCAGACACGGCCGACATGGCCGACATGGGGATGGTTTTGATGATGGTGGCCGTGCCGGGTTTGGTGGTGCTGGGGCTGACGCTGCCGATGCCCAGCAGGGTGGGGGGGGGTTTGGCCCCCCCTGCCCCCGCCTGGGGGGTGGTGAGGATGGTGGTGGGCTTCCCCTCCCCCGATGTCACCAGCTTCAGGATTGTCCCCGCCGGGAGGGGACCCTTGGTCTGGGGACAGGGAGAGGGGGGACAGGGTCAGGGAGGGGGTGTTGGGGACAGGGAGGGGGGTAAAGGGACATTGGGGGGGGGTAAAGGGACATAGGGGGACATTTTGGGGGGGGTTGGGGACATTGGGAGGGGGTTTGAGACATTGGGGAGGGGGTTGGGGATGTTGGAGGGGGGGTAAAGGGACAATGGGGGGGACATTGGGGACACTGGGAGGGGGTTTGAGACATTGGGAGGAGTTGGGGACATTGGAGGGGGGGTAAAGGGACATAGGGGGACATTTTGGGGGGGGTTGGGGACATTGGGAGGACATTGGGGGGGGTTAAAGGGACATAGGGGGACATTTTGGGGGGGCTGGGGACACTGGGGACACTGGGGATGGGTAAAGGGACATTGGGGAGGGGGTTGGGGATGTTGGAGGGGGGTAAAGGGACATTGGGGGGGACATTGGGGACATTGGGAGGACATTGGGGACATTGGAGGGGGGGTAAAGGGACATAGGAGGACATTTTGGGGGGGGTCGGGGACATTGGGGACACTGGGGAGGGGTAAAGGGACATTGGGGAGGGGGTTGGGGATGTTGGAGGGGGGGTAAAGGGACATTGGGGGGGACATTGGGGACACTGGGAGGGTTGGGGACATTGGAGGGGGGGTAAAGGGACATAGGGGGACATTTTGGGGGGGGTTGGGGACACTGGGGACACTGGGGAGGGGGTTGGGGGAGGAGTTGGGGACATTGGAGGGGGGGTAAAGGGACATTGGGGGGGACATTGAGGATGTTGGGGGACATTGTGGGGGGTTGGGGACGTTGGGGGGGGGTAAGGGGACACTGGAGGGGGAGTTGGGGGGACTGGGGGGAAAGTTGGTGACATTGGGGGACACTGGGGGTGGAGTTGGAGACATTGGGAGGGGGCATTGAGGACATTGGGGGACATTGGAGGGGGGTTGGGGACATTGGGGGACATTGGGAGGGGCTAAAGGGACATTGGGGAGGGGTAAAGGGACGTTGGGGGGGGTAAAAGGACACAGGGAGGGACATTGGGGACATTGGGGAGGGGCACTGGGGACACTGGGGGGGATCTGGGGAGGAGTAAAGGGACGTTGGGGGACACTGGGGGGGTGTTGGGGACATTGCGGGACATTGGGAGGGGGTTGGGGACATCGGGGGGGGTAAAGGGACATTGGGGGAGAGGTTGGGGACATTGAGAGGGGCACTGGGGACACTGGGGGGGATCTGGGGAGGAGTAAAGGGACACTGAGGGGGAAGTTGGGGACACTGGGGGACACTGAGGATGTTGGGGGACACTGGGGGGGAAGTTGGGGACACTGGGGGACACTGAGGATGTTGGGGGACACTGAGGGGGAAGTTGGGGACATTGGGGATGTTGGGGGACACTGGGGGGGGTGTTGGGGACATTGGGGATGTTGGGGGACACTGGGGGGGTGTTGGGGGACACTGGGGGGGTGTCCCCTGGTGTCACCTGTATGATCTGGGTGACGGGGCCGCTGGACGCCGTCCCGGTGACCGCCGAGCTCTGGACGGGTTTGGTCTGAACCACGGACATCACCTTGCCCAGGTTGGAGATCTGGGGACAGGGACACCATGGGGACACCATGGGGACACCCCCAAATCCCCCCTGGGGACAGGGGACACCCCCAGACCCCTCCCTGGGGACAGGGACACCTCATGGACACCATGGGGACACCCCCTGGGGACAGGGGACACCCCAATCCCCCCAAATCCCCCCCCAAGGTCCCCAACTCCCCCCCCAGTGTCCCCAACTCCCCCCCAACATCCCCCAATGTCCCCCCCAATGTCACCAAATCCCCCCAACATCCCCCCCAATGTCCCCAAATCCCCCCCAACGTCCCCAATGTCCCTCCTGATGTCCCCAACAACCCCCAATGTCCCCAAATCCCCCCAACCCCTCCCCCAGTGTCCCCAACTCCCCCCCAATGTCCCCAACTCCCCCCCCAATGTCCCCAAAACCCCCCCAGTGCCCCCTCCAATGTCCCTAGATCCCCCCCAATGTCCCCAACACCCCCCCTAATGTCCCCAAATCCCCCCCCCAACATCCCCAATGTCCCTCCTGATGTCCCCAACACCCCCCAATGTCCCCAAATCCCAACCCCTCCCCCAGTGTCCCCAACATCCCCCCCAATGTCCCCAACTCCCCGCCAATGTCCCCTAATGTCCCCAAAACCCCCCCAATTCCCCCTCCAATGTCCCCAAATCCCCCCCAATGTCCCCAACACCCCCCAACATCTCCCAATGTCCCCAAATCCCCCCCAACCCCTCCCCCAGTGTCCCCAACATCCCCCCCAATGTCCCCAACTCCCCCCCAATTCCCCCTCCAATGTCCCTAAATCCCCCCCAATGTCCCCCCCAGTGTCCCCAGTGTCCCCCCCACTCACCAGGGCGCTGCCCCCCGGCACTGAGATGGGGCTCTTGACCAGGGTGATGGTTTTGGTGACCCCCCCCACCACGGTGGTCATCACCTGTGCCTGCTGTGCCACTGTCACTGTCCCCGACTTGTGGACGGTGATGATGGGACGGGTGGCAGCGTTGGTGGCACCAGAGCCACCCCCTGAGGTCCCCACCTGAGCTGCTGCTGTCTTCAGCATCCGGGTGGCAGGGTTACTGACCTGGGGGGGGGACAGGGGACATCCTGGGGACATCTGGGGGACATCTGGGGGCACCCAGGGATTCACAGAGACATCCAGGGGACATCCTGGGGACACCCTGAGACATCTGGGGACATCTGGGGACACCCAGGAACATCCTGGGGACACCCTGAGACATCTGGGGACACCCAGGGACATCCTGGGGACATCCTGGGGACACCCTGAGACATCTGGGGACATCTGGGGACACCCAGGAACATCCTGGGGACATCTTGGGGACATTCAGGGACATCCTGGGGACATCTGGGGACACCCAGGGACATCCTGGGGACATCCTGGGGACACCCTGAGACATCTGGGGACACCCAGGGACATCCTGGGGACATCTGGGGACACCCAGGGACATCCTGGGGACATCCTGAGACATCTGGGGACATCTTGGGGACATCCAGGGACATCCTGGGGACATCTGGGGACACCCAGGAACATCCTGGGGACACTCAGGGACCTCCTGGGGACAGCCAGGGACATCTGGGACCCCTTGGGGACACCCAGGAACATCCTGGGGACACCCTGAGACATCTGGGGGCACCCAGGGACATCCTGGGGACACCCTGAGACATCTGGGGACATCTTGGGGACATCTTGGGGACATCCAGGGACATCCTGAGGACATCTGGGGACACCCAGGGACATCCTGGGGACATCCGGGGACATCTGGGGACATCTGGGGACACCCAGGGACATCCTGGGGACATCTTGGGGACATCTGGGGACACCCAGGGATCCACAGAGACATCCAGGGGACATCCTGGGGACACCCTGAGGCATCTGGGGACACCAAGGGACCTACAGGGACTCATAGGGACACCCAGGGGACATCTCAGGGCACCCAGGGACATTCTGGGGACACCTTGGGGACACCCAGGGACCCATAGGGACCTCCTGGGGACATCTGAGACCCCTTGGGGATACCCTGGGGACCCACAGGAAACCCTTGGGGACAACCAGGGACATCCTGGGGACAGCCAGGGACATCTGAGACCCTTTGGGGACACCCAGGGATCCACAGCGACCTCCTGAGGGCCCCTATGTCCCCTTTGGGGACCCCTTGGGGACACACAGGGGACCCTCGGGGACATCTGGGACATCCGGGGGATGCACAGGGGACCCTTGGGGACATCTGAGACCCCTTGGGGACACTCAGAGACCCATAGGGACCTCCTAAGGGCCCCTATGTCCCCTTTGGGGACCCCTTGGGGACACCCTGGAGATGCACAGGGGACCCTTGGGGACACCCAGGGACATCCTGGGGACATCTGGGACCCCTCGGGGACACCCAGGGACCCACAGGGACCTCCTGGGGACATCTGGGACCTGTTGGGGACACCCAGGGACATCCTGGGGACAGCCAGGGACATCCTGGGGACACTCAGGGACACCTGAAACCCTTTGGGGACACCCAGGGACCTCCTGGGCACAGCCAGGGACATCTGGGACCCCTTGGGGACACCCAGGGACATCCTGAGGACACTCAGGGACCTCCTGGGGACAGCCAGGGACACCTGAGACCCTTTGGGGACACCCAGGGACCTCCTGGGGACAGCCAGGGACATCTGGGACCCCTTGGGGACACCCAGGGACATCCTGGGAGCCACAGGGACCTCATGGGGACATCTGGGACACCCTGGGGACATCTGGGACCCTTTGGGGACACCCAGGGACCCACAGGAAGCCACAGGAACCTCCTGGGGGCCCCTGTGACCCCTTTGGGGACCCTTTGGGGCCACTTACCATGACAGGGGACGAGGCCACCTTGACGGTGGCAGGCAGGGTGGTGGCCCCGGGGGTGACAGCCACTGTCTTGACGATGGTGGCCCCAGCGGGGACACTGAGGACAGTGGGGGCAGAGGAGGGGGGGATCTTCTGGGTGGCAGCGGCTGCTGCTGCCAGGGCTGCCATGCCACTCATCTGGGGACTGCTCCCGATCACCTGGGGACATTGGGGACACCTCGGGGTCACCTCTGTGTCCCCACTCTGCCCAAAGTCACCCAGGTGTCCCCAGATCCCCCCTTTCTCCTCATCTGGGGACATTGGGGACACCTTGGGGACACCTTGGGGACACCTCTGGGTCCCCTCTGTGTCCTCACTCTGCCCCAAAGTCACCCAGGTGTCCCCAGTGTCCCCAAATCCCCCCTGTACCACTCATTTGGGGACACTGGGGACACCCAGCTGTCCCCAAATCCCCCCATCCCACTCATCTGGGGACTGCTCCCCATCACCTGGGGACATTGGGGACACCTTGGAGACACCTCTGTGTCCCCACACTGCCCAAAGTCACCCAGGTGTCCCCAAATCCCCCCTTTCTCCTCATCTGGGGACATTGGGGACACCTTGGGGACACCAGGGGGTCACCCTCTGGGGTCCCTAAACTGCCCCAAAGTCACCCAGGTGTCCCCAGTGTCCCCAAATCCCCCTTTTCCCAATCGTTTGGGGACACCATGGGGACAGGGACACCTTCTCTCCCCCCTCTGTGTCCCCACACTGCCCAAAGTCACCCAGGTGTCCCCAAATCCCCCCTTTCTTCTCATCTGGGGACATTGGGGACACCTCGGGGTCCCCTCTGTGTCCCCAAGCCCCCCAGCTGTCCCCCCAGTGTCCCCCCCTTATGTCCCCCCATGCCCCTCCTGTGTACCCCATGTCCCCCCTTTTTCCCCCCATATCCCCCCCGTGTCCCCAATGTCCCCCCCATGTCCCCCCCCATATCCCCCCCTTTTCCCCCCAATGTCCCCCCGTGTCCCCCCCATTATCCCCCCCCGTCCTCCCCTCATCCCTGTGTCCCCCCAATGTCCCCCCCATCCCCCCAATGTCCCCCCCATTTCTCCCCCTTTTTTCCCCCCCATTTTCCCTTTTCCCTCCATGTCCCCCCCTGCCCCCCCACCCCCATTTTCCCCAATGTCCCCCCCATGTCCCCCCCTTTTTCCCCCAATTTCCCCCCCATTTTCTCCCATCCCGTGTCCCCAATGTCCCCCCCCATGTCCCCCCCATTTTCCCCCCCATTTCCCCCTCCATCCCCCCCTTTTCCCATTCCCCCCAATGTCCCCATTTCCCCCCCGCCCCCATTTTCCCCCTCATGTCCCCCCCCATTTCCCATAATGTCCCCCCCACATCCCCCCTTTTTCCCATTCCCCCCCTTCCCCCCCATTTTCTTCCTCCCCCCCATGTCCCTCCCACCCCCATTTCCCCCTCCATTCCGTGTCCCCCCCCATCCCCCCCTTTTTCCCCCACATCCCCCCCACATCCCCATTGCCCCCCCATTTTCCCCCCAATGTCCCCATTTTCCCCCCCAATTTTCCCAATGTCCCCCCATGTCCCCATTTTCCCCTATCTCGTGTCTCCCACATCCCTTTCCCCATGTCCCCCTCACCGTGCCCTGTGTCCCCTGGGTGGGCACCACCATCCTGACCCCGCTGGCAGCGATGTCACCGTCACTGGGGCCTCCCGGGGTCCCCACCTCACGGTCACCAGGGGGTCCTGAGCCCCCCGCCCCCGGCCCCGTCACCTTCAGCACCGCCGGGACCCCTGGGGGGCGGGGGGGTCAGTACAGACACAGACCCCCCCATCCCCCGTCCCCAAAGTGACCCCCCCAGTGCCACCACAGCCTCCACAGTGACCCCCCCAGTGCCACCAAAGCCCCCATGGTGACCCCCCTGATGTCACCAACACCCCCAGTGACCCCCCCACTGTCACCAACCTCTCTGGTGACCCCCCCCAAATGCCACCAAAGCCCCCCCAGTGACCCCCCTGATGTCACCAACACCCCCAGTAACTCCCCCCATGACCCCCCCAGTGACCCCCCCCAGTGTCACCAACCCCTCTGGTGACCCCCCCAGTGTTACCAAAGCCCCCCCAGTGGCCCCCCCCAGTGATCCCCCCAGTGTCACCAACCCCCCCAGTGACCCCCCCCACTGTCACCAACCCCTCTGGTGACCCACCCAGTGTCACCAAAGCCCCCCCAGTGGCCCCCCCAGTGTCACCAAAGCCCCCTGGTGACCCCCCCATGTCACCAACCCCTCTGGTGACCCCCCCAATGTCACCAAAGCCCCCCCAGTGTTACCAAAGCCCCCCCAAGTCACCCCCCCCTGTCCCCACAGTGACCCCCCCAGTGCCACCAATCCCCCCAGTAACCCCCCCAATGTCACCAAAGTCCCCCCAGTGTCACCAAAGCCCCCTGGTGACCCCCCCAGTGTCATCAACCCTTCCAGTAACCCCCCCAGTGACCCCCCCAGTGTCATCAACCCTTCCAGTAACCCCCCCAGTGACCCCCCCAGTGTCATCAACCCCCCCAGTAACCCCCCCAGTGACCCCCCCAATGTCACCAAAGCCCCCCCCCCCAACTCCCCCCCCTCCTCACCGGGGGTCCTGGCAGCAGCCGCAGCTCCTGGGGGGGCTCCTGGGGTCACCACCCCGAGAGGGGGGGTCGGGGTGGGGGGGGGCGCAGCGGCGGTGGCCACGGGGGGGGTCTGAGGGGCGGCGGGGGGGGTTTGGGGTGGGGGGGGGGCGGCGGCGGCGGCTGGGGAGGGGCTGCGGGAGGAGGGTGAGACCCAAAGGGGGGGAGGGGTGGGTTTTGGGGGTTGGGCAGGGGTTGCGGTGGGGGGGGGCGGCGGGCGCGGGGCTTTTGGGGGGGTTGGAGGGGACGGAGGGGACCGGGGGGGGGGCGGGGGTGGCGGCGGGGGGGGGGATCTCGTATTTCTGGAGCTGCAGCAGGTAGGAGTCGGCGGTGGGAACGGCCCCCCAGGTCACCTCCAGGGATGTGGTGTTGGCACGGACCAGCTGGACCCTGCCCGGGGCGGGGGGGCGCTCTGGGGGGGGGGAAAAGTCATTAAGTTAATTGGTTAATTAGTTGGGGGGGGGGAGAGAGAGAGAAAGGGGGGGGAAAGGGAGAGAAATGGGGGGGAAAAGGGAGAGATGGGGGGGAAAGGAAGATGGGGTCTGGGGGTGGGAGAGAGATAAATTGGGGGCAAAGAGAAATTAATTGGGGGTCTGGGGGGAATAATTAAGTTAATTGGTTAATTAGCTGAGGGGGAGAGAGAAATGGGGGAAAGGGAGAGAAATGGGGGAAAGGGAGAGAAATGGGGGAAAGGGAGAGAAATGGGGGAAAAGGGAGAGATGGGGGAAAGGAGAGATGGGGGGTCTGGGGGGGAGAAATGGGGGGGCAAAGAGAGAGAAATTAATTGGGGGGGGAAATAATTAAGTTAATTGGTTAATTAGTTGGGGGGGAGAGAGAGAAAGGGGGGGAAAGGGAGAGAAATGGGGGGGAAAGGGAGAGATGGGGGGAAAGAGAGAAATGGGGGGGTCTGGGGGGTGGGTGAGAGAGAAATGGGGGGGCAAAGAGAGAGAAATTAATTGGGGGGGTCTGGGGGGGAAATAATTAAGTTAATTGGTTAATTAGCTGAGGGGGGAGAGAGAGAAATGGGGGGGGAAAGAGAGAGAAAGGGGGGGAAAGGGAGAAGTGGGGGAAAGGGAGAAATGGGGGGGTCTGGGGGGTGGGAGAGAGAGAAATGGGGGGGCAAAGAGAGAGAAATTAATTGGGGGGGAAATTAATTAATTGGTTAATTAGTTGGGGGGGGAGAGAGAAAGGGGGAAAGGGAGAGAAATGGGGGGGAAAGGGGAAAAATGGGGGGGTCTGGGGGGGGAATATAATTAAATTAATTGGTTAATTAGTTGGGGGGGAGAGAGAGAAAGGGGGAGGAAAGGGAGAGATGGGGGGGGTCTGGGGGGGCAAGATGGGAGTAAAGAGAGAAATGGGGGGGCAAAGAGAGAGAAATTAATTGGGGGGGTCTGGGGGGAGAAATAATTAAGTTAATTGGTTAATTAGTTGGGGGGGGAGAGAGAGAAAGGGGGGGGAAAGGGAGAGAAATGGGGGGGTCTGGGGGGGAGAAATGGGAGGAAAGAGAAATGGGGGGGCAAAGAGAGAGAAATTAATTGGGGGGCTCTGGGGGGAGAAATAATTAAGTTAATTGGTTAATTAGTTGGGGGGGAGAGAGAAATGGGGGAAAGGGAGAGAAATGGGGGGGAAAGGGAAAAATGGGGGGGAAAGGGAGAAATGGGGGGTGGGGGGGTGGGAGAGAGAGAAATGGGGGGGCAAAGAGAGAGAAATTAATTGGGGGGGGTCTGGGGGGGAAATAATTAAGTTAATTGGTTAATTAGCTGGGGGGGGAGAGAGAGAAAGGGGGGGGAAAGGGAGAGAAATGGGGGGAAAAGGAGAAATGGGGGGGTCTGGGGGGAGAAATGGGAGGAAAGAGAGAAATGGGGGGGCAAAGAGAGAGAAATTAATTGGGGGGGTCTGGGGGGGGAAATAATTAAGTTAATTGGTTAATTAGCTGAGGGGGGAGAGAGAAATGGCGGGGGAAAGGAGAAATGGGGGGGGAAGGAAGAAATGGGGGGGAAATCAAGAGAAGTGGGGGGGAAAAGGGAGAAATGGGGGGGCAAAGAGAGAGAAATTAATTGGGGGGGGCTGGGGGGGGAAATAATTAAGTTAATTGGTTAATTAGTTGGGGGGGAGAGAGAAAGGGGGGGAAAGGGAGAGAAATGGGGGGGGAATCAAGAGAAGTGGGGGGGAAAAGGGAGAAATGGGGGGGGCAAAGAGAGAGAAATTAATTGGGGGGGGAAATTAATTAATTGGTTAATTAGTTGGGGGGGAGAGAGAGAGAGATGGGGGGGTTGGGGGGAAAAAGAGCCCCCCGACACTTCTGATGTCCCCAACCCCCCAAGTGTACCCAACACCCCCAACCCCCCCGATGTCCCCAAGCCCCCCGATGTCCCCATGTCCCCCCAGTGTCCCCAGTGTCCCCTCACCTGTCTCCAGGTACCAGAGCTCCTTGCACCCAACCTGGGTGTTCCAAGCCTTGTGGTCCCCAACACCCCCAACATCTCCAACACTCCCAATGTCCCCAACACCCCCGATGTCCCCAACACCCCAGATGTCCCCATGTCCCCCCAATGTCCCCGTGTCCCCTCACCTGTCTCCAGGTACCAGAGCTCCTTGCAGCAGAAGTCCAGGCCTTGTGGTCCCCAACACCCCCAACATCTTCAACGCCCCCAATGTCCCCAACACCCCCAATGTCCCCAACACCCCCAATGTCCCCAACACCCCTGATGTCCCCATGTCCCCCCGATGTCCCCATGTCCCCTCACCTGTCTCCAGGTACCAGAGGTCCTTGCAGCAGAAGTCCAGGCCTTGTGGTCCCCAACACCCCCAACGTCCGCAACGCTCCCGACACCCTCAATGTCCCCAATGTCCCCAACGTCCCCAACAGCCCCGATGTCCTCCATGTCCCCATGTCCCCTCACCTGTCTCCAGGTACCAGAGGTCCTTGCAGCAGACCTGGTTGTTCCAGGCCTTCCTGTAGCCATCACGCCCACTCCAGATGTAGAGCCGGGTGGTGATGGCCACGGCGCAGTGACCCGCGCGGGCCCGGGGGACGTTGTCCTCCAGGGTGTCCATCAGGATGGGCTCCCAGGACATGGAGTCTGGGGGGGGGGGAATGAAAAATAAACAAATAAAAAGGTTGGGGGGGGATCTGGGAGGTCCAGGAGGGGTTTGGGGGGGATCTAGGAGAGGTTTGGGGTGTTCAGGAGGGGTTTGGGGGGGATCCGGGATCTTCCAGAGGTTTGAGGGGATCCAGGAAGGGTTTGGGGGGTCCAGGAGGGGTTTGGGGGGATCCAGGAGGGGTTTGGGGCGATCCAGGAGGCATTTGGGGGGATCCAGAAGGGTTGGGGGGATCCAGGAGGGGTTTGGGGAGGATCTAGGGGGGGCTTGGGGGGGATCCGGTCTTCAGAGGTTTGAAGGGGTCCAGGAAGGGTTTGGGGGGATTCAGGGGGGTTTGGGGGGATCCATGAGGGGTTTTGGGGGTCTTCTGGTTCTCAAGGATGTTTTGGGGGGTCCAGGAGGGGTTTGGGGAGGATCTAGGAGGGGTTTGGGGTCTCCAGGAAGGGTTTGGGGGGGATTCGGGATCTTCCAGAGGTTTGAGGGGATCCAGGAAGGGTTTGGGGGGATCCAGGAGGGGTTTTGGGGGTCTTCTGGTTCTCATAGAGATGTTTTGGGGGGGATCAAGGGGGGGTTCTGGGGGATCCAGGAGGGGTTGTGGGGGATCCAAGGGGGTTTGGGAGGATCCAGGGGGGGGTTCTGGGGGATCCAGGGGGGGTTTTGGGGGGATCCATGAGGTTTGGGAGGATCCAGGAGGCATTTGGGGGGTTCCAGGAGGGGTTTGGGGGGATCCAGGAAGGGTTGGGGGGATCCAGGAGGCATTTGGGGGGATCGAGGGGATTTAGGGAGATCCAGGAGGCATTTGGGGGGATCCAGGGGATTTGGGGGGTCCAGGAGGGGTTTGGGGAGGATCTAGGAGGGGTTTGGGGTCTCCAGGAAGGGTTTGGGGGGGATCCGGGATCTTCAAGAGGTTTGAGGGGATCCAGGAAGGGTTTGGGGGGATTCAAGGGGGTTTGGGGGGATCCAGGAGGGGTTTTGGGGGTCTTCTGGTTCTCAAGAGAGGTTTTGGGGGGATCCAGGGGGGGTTTGGGGGGATCCGGGATCTTCCAGAGAGGTTTGAAGGGATCCAGAAGGGTTTGGGGGGATCCAGGAGGGGTTTGGGGGGATCCAGAAAGGGTTTGGGGGGATCCAGGAGGGGTTTGGGGGGTCCAGAAAGGGTTTGGGGGGATCCAGAAAGGGTTTGGGGGGATCCAGGAGGGGTTTGGGGGGATCCAGGACGCATTTGGGGGGATTCAGGAGGGGTCTGGGGAGGATCTAGGGGGGGCTTGGGGGGGATCCGGAATCTTCCAGAGGTTTGAAGGGATCCAGGAAGGGTTTGGGGGATTCAGGGGGGTTTGGGGGGATCCATGAGGGGTTTTGGGGGTCTTCTGGTTCTCAAGAGTGTTTTGGGAGGTCCAGGAGGGGTTTGGGGGGGATCTAGGAGAGGTCTGGGGTCTCCAGGAGGGGTCTGGGGGGGATCCGGGATCTTCCAGAGAGGTTTGAAGGGGTCCAGGAGGGGTTTGGGGGGATCCAGGAGGGGTTTGGGGGGATCCAGGAGGGGTTTGGGGGGATCCAGGAGGGGTTTGGGGGGATCCAGGAAGGGTTGGGGGGATCCAGGAGGCATTTGGGGGGATCGAGGGGATTTGGGGGGAACCAGGAGAGGTTTGGGGAGGATCTAGGGGGGGTTTGGGGTCTCCAGGAAGGGTCTGGGGGGGATCCGGGATCTTCCAGAGAGGTTTGAAGGGATCCAGAAAGGGTTTGGGGGGATCCAGGAGGAGTTTTGAGGGGATCCATGAGGTTTGGGGGGATCCAGGAGGGGTTGAGGGGATCCAGGGGGGATTTTGGGGTCTCCAGAAGCCCCTGGAGATTTTGGGGTGCCCAGGGGAGGTTTTGGGGTGCCCAAGGTAGGTTCTGGGGTTTCCAGGGGGGGTTTTGGGGTCCCCAGGACCCTTGGCTCTGTTTTTGGGCTCTCCAGGAGGGATTTTGGGGTCTCCAGGGGGGGTTTTGGGGTCTCCAGAAGCCCCTGGAGGTTTTGGGGTGTCCAGGGGAGGTTCTGGGGTTTCCAGGGGAGGGTTTGGGGTCCCCAGGGGAGGGTTTGGGCTCTGCAGGAGGGATTTTGGGGTCTCCAGGAGGGGTTCTGGGGTCTCCAGGATCCCTGGCTCTGTTTTTGGGGTCTCCAGAGGGAGTCTGGGGTCTCCAGAAGCCCTTGGAGATTTTGGGGATCCCCAAAGGGTTTTTGGGGTCCCCAGGGGAGGTTTTGGGGCTTCCAGGGGGGGTTTTGGGCTCTCCAGGAGGGATTTTGGGGTCTCCAGGGGGGTTTTGGGGTCTCCAGGGGGGTTTTGGGGTCTCCAGGAGGGATTTTGGGGTCTCCAGGGGGGTTTTGGGGTCTCCAGAAGCCCCTGGAGGTTTCAGGGTGCCCAGGGGTGTTTTTGGGGTGCCCAGGGGTGTTTTTGGGGTGCCCTGGGGTGTTTTTGGGGTGCCCTGGGGGGGTTTTGGGGGGGGTCTCACCCAGGTTGAGGCAGGCCAAGGTGTTGGTGCATTTCCACTCCTTCTCGTGCGTGGCCACTTTCACGTCGTCCATCACCAGGGGCACCCACCCCCCAAACACGTACATCCTGGGGGGGGGGGACACGAGGGGGGGGGCAAGAGACCCCCAGGTCACCCAGGAACAAAATTGGGGGGGGGCAGCACCCAAAAGTTGGGGGGAGGGGCAGGGAATCAATGGGGAAAAGGGGGGGAAGGGAAGGGGTTAAAAAGGGGGAGGGGTGATGGGGGGGGGGGAAAAGGGTTAAGACCCCAATATTATATTAACAGCAGGGACCCTCAAAGAGAAAAGGGGAGTTTTGGGGTGACTCCCTGGGTGCACCCTGGGGGTCTTGGGGGGGGAAGGGGAGAGGTTAAAAAGGGGGAGGGGGGAGGGGGGGGGGCGCAGGACCCCCCCCCTTTTTTTTTATAGGGGGGGGGAAGAGCCAAAGGGTTGGGGAAAATAAAGTGGGGACCCCCCCTCTAGGAGTGGAGTTGGGGAGGGGGCTCCCCCCAAGGGGGTTACAGGGGGGGTGGGGGGACCTGGGGGTCTTGGGGGGGGGAAAAGGGGTTAAGACCCCCCCCTAATTTTATTTAAATGCAGTGGGACCCCCCCTCAAAGAGAAAAATTGGGGTGGGGGGGTTGGGGGATCCTTAAGGGGGGGAAATGGGGGTCAGACCCCCCCCATTTTTATTTAAATGCAGTGGGACCCCCCCTCAAATGAAACAAAAATTGGGGGGGGGGGTTTAGGGGGGTGGGGGGGTCCTTGAAGGGGGGGAAATGGGGGTCAGACCCCCCCCATTTTTATTTAAATACAGTGGGACCCCCCCTCAAATGGAAATAAACTGGGGGGGGTTTAGGGGGGTTGGGGGGGTCCCTAAATGGGGGGAAATGGGGGTCAGACCCCCCCCAGTTTTATTTAAATGCAGTGGGACCCCCCCTCAAATGAAACAAAAATTGGGGGGGGGGTTTAGGGGGGTTGGGGGGGTCCTTGAAGGGGGGAAATGGGGGTCAGACCCCCCAGTTTTATTTAAATACAGGGACCCTCAAATGGAAATAAACTGGGGGTTTAGGGGGTTGGGGGTCCCTGAAGGGGAAATACAGACCCCATTTATATTTAACACAGTAGGACCCTCAAATGGAAAACTGGAGGTTAGGGGGCCCTTAAAGGGGGAAATGGGGGTCAGACCCCCCAATTTTATTTAAATACAGTGACCCTCAAAGAGAAAATTGGGGTGGGGGTTGGGGATCCTTAGGGGGAAATGAGGTCAGACCCCCCATTTTTATTTAAATACAGTAGGACCCCCTCAAATGGAAATAAACTGGGGGGGTTTAGGGGTTGGGGGTCCTTAAGGGGGGGAAATGGGGTCAGACCCCCCCCCAGTTTTATTTAAATACAGTGAGACCCCCTCAAATGAAACAAGAATTGGGGGGTTTAGGGGTTTGGGGGTCCTTGAAGGGGGGAAATGGGGGTCAGACCCCCCATTTTTATTTAAATACAGTAGGACCCCCCAAAGAGAAAACCTGGGGGTGGGGATGCTTGGGGGAAATGGGGGCTAAAAAATTGGGGGTTATAGGGGTTTGGGGACCCCTGGGGGTCTCAAGGGGGTGGGGTTGAGCCCCCCCCAGTTTTATTTTGGGGGGTCCCCACTCACGTGTTCCCAAGGGTGGGGGCTGAGTGGAGGCTCCTGGGGAGGGGGGCGACCCCACTCAGGGTGGGTTTGTTCCAGGTCAGGGTCTCTGCAGCCCCCCCCGGGGAAAAAAAAAAACCCCAAAACCTTGGAAATTCACCTCAAAAAAACCTCCCGGGACCCCCCCACAAAATGACCCCAAATCCCCCCCCACAATGACCCCAAATCACCCCAAATCCCCTTCAAACCCCCCCCCCAAACCCCTCGAATTCCCCCCGTGGTGCCCCCCCCTCAATAATATTGGGGTCCAGAGGTCCCCCAGGACAGACCCCCCCCCAAAATGACCCCAAATGCCCCTCATAGCCCCTCCAAAACCCCTCAGACCCCCCCCAAATCACCCCCCAAACCTCTCAAACCCCCCCATGGTGCCCCCCCCTCACCAATATCCAGGGTCCAGAGGTCCCCCAGGAAAGACCCCCTCCCAGAATGACCCCAAATCCCCCTCAGACCCCCCCCAAACCCCTCAATACCCCCCCAAATCCCCCCCAAACGACCCCAAATCCCCCCCTGTGCCCCCCCCTCCCCCATGTCCAGTATCCAGAGGTCCCCCCAGGACAGAACCCCCCCCCAAAATGACCCCAAATCCCCCTCAGACCCCTCCCAAACCCCTCAGACCCCCCCCAAACCCCTCAATACCCCCCCAAATCCCCTCCAAATGACCCCATACCCCCCCAGCCCCCCCTGTGCCCCCCCCTCACCAATATCCAGGGTCCAGAGGTCCCCCAGCCTGCACCCACTCATCCCCCCGTAGATCACCAGCCGGGACCTCTGCCCCCCCCTCTCTGTGTAGACCACGGCCGTGTGGGATTCCCGGGGGGGGGGCAGCACCCCATAAGTGATGGGGATGTCCCAGGAGACCACCCCGGACCCTGCCCGCAGCTCCAGCACGTAGAGGTCGTTCAGGTACCTGGGGGGGGGGAAAAATCAGAGGGGGGGGGAAGAGGGACCCCCAGACCCCCCCACTGCACCCCCCAGACCCCCCCACTGCACCCCCAGACCCCCAACTGCACCCTAGACCCCCCCAAAACAGCACCCAATGAACCCCAAGGGCACCCACTCCCACCCAGGGGGCACTGGGACCCCCCCTGTGTCACCTAAAGGTCCTTGTGCCCCCCCCAGAAAGAAATGAGAGAAGGGGGGAGCAGCTGTGACCCCCCCACTGCACCCCCAGACCCCCAACTGCACCCCAGACCCCCCCCAACTGCACCCAATGAACCCCAAGGGCACCCACACCCATCCAGGGGGCACTGGGACCCCCCCTGTGTCACCTAAAGGTCCTCATGACCCCCCCAGAAAGAAACTGGGGGGCAGATGGGACCCCCCCACTGCACCCCCAGATCCTCAACTGCACCCCCAGCCCCCCCACTGCACCCCAGACCCCCCCCTATAGCACCCAATGAACCCCAAGGGCACCCAACCCCATCCAGGGGGCAGCTGTGACCCCCCCACTGCACCCCCAGACCCCTCACTGCACCCCCAGACCCCCCCACAGCACCCAAAACCCCCCCACTGCACCCCCAGACCCCTCCCCAACAGCACCCAATGAACCCCAAGGGCACCCACTCCCACCCAGGGGGCACTGGGACCCCCCCTGTGTCACCTAAAGGTCCTCATGACCCCCCCAGAAAGAAACTGGGGGGTGGGGGGGCAGCTGTGACTCCCCCACTGCACCCCCAGACCCTCACCAGCACCCCCAGACCCCCTCAAAGCACCCAAAACCCCCCCACTGCACCCCCAGCCCCCCAACTGCACCCTAGACCCCCCTCAACAGCACCCAATGAACCCCAAGGGCACCCACTCCCACTCAGGGGGCACTGAGACCCCCCCCGTGTCACCTAAAGGTCCTTGTGCCCCCCAGAAAGAAACTGGGGGGTGGGGGGGCAGCTGTGACCCCCCCACTGCACCCCCAGACCCCCCCCAACAGCACCCAATGAACCCCAAGGGCACCCACCCCCACCCAGGGGATACTGGGGTTCCCCCCCCCCCAGCCCCCAATTTGGGGTGCCCCCCCCCTTCCCAAATCTGGGTGCCCCCTCCCCAATTTTGGGGTACCAGAGGTGTCACTTTTGGGGTCCCCCAGCCCCCTGGGTGCCCCCTCCCCAGGCTCAGGGTGCCCCTGGGAGCCCCCTCCCCAATTCTGGGGTACCAGGGCTGTCACCTTGGGGGTCCCACAGCCCCCTGGGTGCCCCCCAATACTTCTGGGTGCCCCTTCCCCAATTTTGGGGTACCGGGGGTGTCACTTTTGGGGTCCCACAGCCCCCCAAACTGTCCCCCAGCCCCCCCAAGGTATCCCCCAGCCCCCCAAGATGTCCCCCAGCCCCCTGGGTGCCCCCTCCCCAATTCTGGGGTACCAGGGCTGTCACCTTGGGGGTCCCACAGCCCCCTGGGTGCCCCCCAATACTTTTGGGTGCCCCCTCCCCAACTTTGGGGTACCAGGGGTGTCACTTTTGGGGTCCCACAGCCCCCCCAAAGTGTCCCATAGGCCCCCTGAAGTATCCCACAGCCCCTTGGCTGCCCCTGGGTGCCCCCCCAATACTTTTGGGTGCCCCCACCCCTATTTGGGGTACCAGGGCTGTCACTTTGGGGGTCCCACAGCCCCCTGGGTGCCCCCCAATACTTTTGGGTGCCCCCTCCCCAATTTTGGGGTACCAGGGGTGTCACTTTTGGGGTCCTACAGCCCCCCCAAACTATCCCCCAGCCCCCCCAGGATATCCCCCAGCCCCCCAAGATGTCCCCCAGCCCCTTGGGTGCCCCCTCCCCAGGCTCGGGGTGCCCCTGGGTGCCCCCCCCCGTGTTTTGGGGTGTGGGGGTGAGTTTTGGGGTACCGGGGGATGTTGTTTTTGGGGTCCTCACTGTCGTTGGCCAGCCCCCCGAAGAGGTAACACTTGTTGCCCACCAGGGAGAAGCTGTGGCCCAGGCGGGGGCAGGGGGGGGGCCCGTTCTTGGGGGTCTTCGCCTTCAGACGCTTCCACTCCCAACGGCTCGCCTGGGGGGGGCAGGGGGGAAACTGAGGCACGGGGGGCATGGGGGGGAAACTGAGGCACGGGGGGCATGGGGGGATACAGGGGGGTGGGGGGCAAACTGAGGCATGGGGGAGCTGGGGGAAACTGAGGCATGGGGGAACTGGGGAAACTGAGGCAGGGGGCGGGGGGAAACAGGCACGGGGGGCGTGGGGGGAACTGAGGCACGGGGGGAACTGGGGGGAAACTGAGGCATGGGGGGAGCTGGGGGGGAAACTGAGGCGGGGGGGAACTGGGGGGATACAGGGGGTGGGGGGAAACAGGCACAGGGGGCGTGGGGGGAAACTGAGGCACGGGGGGCGTGGGGGGGAAACTGAGGCACGGGGGGCATGGGGGATACAAGGGGGTGGGGGGCAAATTGAGGCATGGGGGGAGCTGGGGGAAACTGAGGCATGGGGAACTGGGGAAACTGAGGCACGGGAGGCATGGGGGATACAGGGGCGTGGGGAAACTGAGGCACAGGGGGCGTGGGGGAAACTGAGGCATGGGGGAGCTGGGGGAAACTGAGGCAGGGAGTGGGGGGATACAAGGGGGGCTGGGGGAAACTGAGGCACAGGGGGCGTGGGGGGAAACTGAGGCACAGGGGGCATGGGGGGATACAGGGGGGTGGGGGGCAAACTGAGGCATGGGGGGAGCTGGGGGGAAACTGAGGCACAGGGGGCATGGGGGGATACAAGGGGGGCGGGGGGGAAACTGAGGCACGGGGGGAGCTGGGGGGAAACTGAGGCATGGGGGGGGTGGGGGGAAACTGAGGGGAAACTGGGGGGAAACTGAGGCAGGGGGGGTGTGGGGGAAGCCACCCACGGGTGTCCCCCCCATTCCACCCGTGGATGTGCCCCCTGCCCTGTGGAGCCCCCCCCTCACCTCCAGTTGTCTTCCCCCCCACCCCAGGGTCTCCCACCTGTCCTGTGGGTGTCTCCCCCCCCCCCGTGGGTCTCTGCCCCCTCCCCATGGGTGTTCCCCCCCCCCCGTGGGTGTCATCCCCCCCGTGGGTGCCCCCCCTCACCTGTAACTCACTGATATCACTGCTGTCCTTCCCACACTCCACCATCCCATGGGTCTCCCTCCCCTCCCACGGGTCTCCCCCCCTCCGTGGGTGTCTCCCCCTCTCCGTGGGTGTCTCTACCCCCCCGTGGGTGTCTCCCCCCCCCGTGGGTGCCCCCCTCACCTGTACCTCATAGATACCATTGCTGTCCTTCCCACACTCCACCATCCCATGGCTCTCCCACCCCTCCTGTGTGTTTTCCCCCCACCCCAGAAGTTTCTCCCCCCCCCGTGGGTGTCTTCCCCCCCCGTGGGTGTCTCCCCCCTCCTGTGGGTCTCTCCCCCCCCCCCGTGGGTGCCCCCCCTCACCTGTACCTCATTGATATCACTGCTGTCCTTCCCACACTCCACCATCCCATGGCTCTCCCTCCCCTCCCACGGGTCTCCCCCTCTCTGTGGGTGTCTCTACCCCCCCGTGGGTGTCTCCCCCCCCCCGTGGGTGTCTCCCCCCACCCGTGGGTGTGTCCCCCCCCTCACCTGCAGCTCGTAGAGGTCGTTGCTGTACTTGCCATACTCCACCATGCCCCCGAAGACGAGCAGCCGGGTCCCGTCACAGACGAAGCCGTAGGCGGCACAGCCCGGGGGGATGTCCCCACGGACAGCGGGGATGAACCACTGGTTGGTGGCTGGGGGGGCAACGGGGGGGGGCAGAGGAGTGAGGGGGGGGGGGGACGGGGAATGGGGGGGGGCAGGAGAATGGGGGGGGCAGAGAAGTGAGGGGGGGGTCAGGGAAATGAGGGGGACAGGGGAATGGGGGGGGACAGTGAAGGAGGGGCAGAGAAGTGGGGGGGGGGACAGGGAAATGGGGGGGGACGGGAAATGGGGGCAGGGAATGGGGGCCAGGGGAATGAGGGGGCCAGGGGAATGGAGGGGCAGGGAATGGGGGCAGAGAAGTGAGGGGGACAGCGAGGGGGCAGAGAAGTGGGGGGACAGGGAATGGGGGAGAGAAGTGAGGGGGACAGCGAGGAGGGGCAGTGAGGGGGGGGACAGGAAAATGGGGGGGGGCAGGGGAATGGGGGGGGGACAGCGAGGGGGGGCAGAGGAATGGGGGGGGAAAAGGAAATGGGGGGGACAGGGGAATGGGGGGGGCAGGGGAATGGGGGGGGCAGGGGAATGGGGGGGGACAGCGAGGGGGGGGGCAGAGAAGTGAGGGGGGGACAGGGAAATGGGGGGGCAGAGAAGTGAGGGGGGGGGACAGGGGAATGGGGGGGACAGGGAAATGAGGAGGGGGCAACAGTGGGGGGGGCAGAAATGAGGGGGGGGACAATAGTGAGGGGGGGGCAATAGTGGGGGGGGGACAGAGGAATGAGGGGGGAGAGAGAAATGAGAAGGGGGGGGAAATGGGGGGGGAAATGGGGGGGAAATGGGGAGGGGAAATGGGGGGGGAAATGGGGGAAGTGAGGATAATGGGGGGGAAAAATTTTACCCTCCCAACCCCATTTCTGACCCCCCCACCCCCATTTTCCCCTCTAACCCCATTTTTCCCCCCCCCTCTAACCCCATTTTCTGACCTCCCCCCCACCCCATTTTTGACCCCCCTAACCCCATTTCTGCCTCATTTTCGACCCCCCCACCCCCATTTTCTGACCCCCCCCATTTTCCCCCCCCTAACCCCATTTTCTGACCTCCCCCCCCATTTTTTACCCCCCCACCCCCATTTTCCCACCCCCTACCCCCATTTTTTCCCCTCTAACCCCATTTTTCCCACCCCCATTTTTCCCCCATTTTCCCCCCCCTCTACCCCCATTTTCTGACCCCCCCCATTTTTCCCCCCCCCTCTACCCCCATTTTTCCCCCCCTCTAACCCCACTTTCTGACCCCTCCACCCCATTTTCTCCCCCCCACCCCCATTTCTGACCCCCCTAACCCCATTTCTGCCCCATTTTTGGCCCCCCCACCCCATTTTTCCCCCCTAACCCCATTTTTCCAGCCCCCCACCCCCATTTCTGACCCCCCTAACCCCATTTCTGCCCCATTTTTGACCCCCCACCCCCATTTTCCCCCCCCCTCTAACCCCATTTCCTGACCTCCCCCCCTTTTCCTCCCCCCACCCCATTTTCCCACCCCCTACCCCCATTTTTCCCCCTCTACCCCCATTTTCTGACCTCCCCCCCCTTTTTCTCCCCCCCCCCCCTTTTTCTCCCCCCCCCACCTGTGTTGTAGACATGCAGCTCGTCCACGATGCCCTCGTTGCCCCCCCCAAAGACCACGATCAGCTCCTTGATGGCCACAGCTCGGTGGCCGTGGCGGGGCCGGGGGACGGGACCCGACCAGCCCACCACCCGCTTCCAACGGGGCTGCAGGGGGGGGGGACACGGGGGGGCCCCAGGGGGAGAACCCCCCCCGGGGGTGGGGGCTGCCATCCACCCCCTCTGCCTCTGCTGGGGGGAAAAACAAGGCTTAAACCCCCCCAAAATGACCCAAAAAGGGGTAAAAAAAAAACCTCAAAATGAACAGGAAAAGGGATTAAACTCCCCCACCCCCCCCCAAATTAATTAAAAGGGGTTAAACCCCCCCAATTGAACCCTAAAAACCCCAAAGTGACCCCAAAAGGGGTTAAACCCCCAAAACCCAAATTGACCCCAAAAGGGATTAAGCCCCAAATTGACCCCAAAAGGGATTAACCCCCAAATTCACACCAAAGGGGTTAAAACCCCCAAATTGACCCCAAAAGGGATTGAACCCCCCTAAATTGACCCCAAAAGGGATTAAATTCCCCCAAAATAAACCCCAAAAGGGATTAAACCCCCCCAAATTAACACCAAAAGGGATTAAAACCCCACAAACTGACCCCAAAAAGGTTTAAACCCCCCTAAAATGACCCCAAAAGGGATTAAATTCCCCCAAAATGAACCCCAAAAGGGATTAAAACCCCCAAAATGAACCCCAAGAGGGGTTAAAACCCCCCCAAATTGACCCCAAAAAGGTTTAAACCCCCCTAAATTGACCCCAAAAGGCGTAAAACCCCCCCAAAATTAACCAGAAAAAGGACTAACTCCCTCAAATTAACACCAAAAGGGGATAAAACCCCCCAAAATGAACCCCAAAAGGGATTAAAACCCCAAAACTGACCCCAAAAAGGTTTAAAACCCCCAAATTGACCCTAAGAGGGATTAAACCCCCCCAAATTCACACCAAAAGGGATTAAATTCCCCCAAAATGAACCCTAAAAGGGGTTAAAACCCCAAAATTGACCCCAAAAAGGTTTAAACCCCCCTAAATTGACCCCAAAAGGGCTAAAACTCCCCAAATTGACCCCAAAAGGAATAAAACCCCCCCAAATTCACATCAAAGGGGTTCAAACCCCATAAATTGACCCCAAAAGGGATCAAATTCCCCCAAAATGTACCCCAAAAGGGGTTAAAACCCCACAAACTGACCCCAAAAAGGTTTAAAGCCCCTAATTTGACCCCAAAAAGGGGTAAAACTCCCCCAAAATGAACCCCAAAAGGAGTTAAAACCCCCAAATTGACCCCAAAAGGGGTAAAACTCCCCAATTTCACACCAAAAGGGATTAAATTCCCCCCAAAATGAACCCCAAAAGGAATTAACCCCCCCAAATTAACACCAAAGGGATTGAACCCCCCAAATAGACCCCAAAAGGAATAAAACCCCCCCAAATTGACCCCAAAAGGGATTAAATTCCCCCAAATTGACCCCAAAAGGAATTAACCCCCCTAAATTGACCCCAAAAGGGGTAAAACTCCCCCAAAATGAACCCCAAAAGGAATAAAACCCCCCCAAATTCACACCAAAGGGGTTCAAACCCCACAAACTGACCCAAAAAAGGTTTAAACCCCCCCAAATTGACCCCAAAAGGGTTTAAATTCCCCCAAAACGAACCCCAAAAGGGATTAAAACCCCTAAATTGACCCCAAAAAGGTTTAAACCCCCCAAACTGACCCCAAAAGGGGTAAAACCCCCCAAAATGGATTAACCCCCCCCCCAAATTACCCCAAACTTAATTAAACAGCCCCCAAATTACCCCAGACCTAATTAACCCCCCCCCCAAATGAACCTCCTGCTCTTAAGGTAATTAACCCCCCCCAATTACCCCAGAGATAATTAATCCCCCCCCAAATGAACCCCAGGATCACCCCCCCACCCCCTAATTAACCCCTTACCCAATTAACCCCCCCCAGGTGTAATTATCCCCACCTCATTAATCACCCCCAGCCTCCTAATTGCCCCCCCCAAGCTGTAATTACCCCAACTAATTACCCCAACTTCATTAACCACCCCCCCAGCTTCTGCCAATCCCCTGATTACCCCCAACTAATTAATTGCCCCCACTAATTAATTACCCCCAACCAATTAATTACCCCCCCAGCTCTATAATTACCCCCAAGCCAATTTATTGCCCCCAAATTAATTACCCTAACCCACTAATTAATCCCCTTACAACTACCCCCCCTCACCTCTTTAATGACCCCAAACTCATTAATCACCCCAAGGAAATTAATTACCCCAAGACTAATTAATTAATCTAACATCACCCCCCACTCTGCAACTATTCCCAACCAACTAATTACCCCCCCTTGGTTAATTACCCACACTTCTAATTGCCTCACATCTCCCTAATTACCCCCTGCTCATTACTAATAACTGATTAATTACCTAAAAGTAATTAATTTCCCCCACTCTACAACCAATTACCCCAAACTTATTAATTGCCCCACCTGCTAAAACTGCCCCCTCTGCAATTACCTCAAACCAATTATTTACTAATTAATTAATTAACTTATTAATTAATTCCTCAACCTAATCATGCCCAAACCCATTAATTACCCCCATTAATTACCCCAAAACTCATTAATTCCCCCTACTCTCTACCTACCTGACAACCAACTCATTACCCCAAGGCAATTAACCCCCCTCTACAATTCTTCCAAACCAATTAATTACCAATTAATCACTTCACACTAATTACCCACAAACCCATTAATTACCCCCATTAATTACCCCAAAACTCATTAATTACCCCATACCCTCCACCTGCCCCCCAACCAACTCATTACCCCAAGCAGATTAACCCCCCCTCTGCAATTCCCCCAAGCTAATTAATTACTAATTAACTACCCCAAACTAATTACACCCAAACCAATTAATTACCCCATTAATTACCCCAAAACTCATTAATTACCCCATACTGTCCACCTGCCCCCAAGCAACTCATTACCCCAAGCAGATTAACCCCCCCTCTGCAATTCCCCCAAACTAATCAATTACTAATTGATTAATTACCCCAACCTAATTAACCCCAAATCCATTAATTACCCCCAACTTCTTAATTACCCCAAAACTCATTAATTACCCCATACTGTCCACCTGCCCCCCAACCAACTCATTACCCCAAGCAGATTAACCCCCCCTCTGCAATTCCCCCAAGCTAATTAATTACTAATTAACTACCCCAAACTAATTACACCCAAACCAATTAATTACCCCATTAATTACCCCAAAACTCATTAATTTCCCCCTACTCTCTACCCACCCGCCACCCAACTCATTACCCCAAGCAGATTAACCCCCCCTCTGCAATTCCCCCAAGCTAATCAATTACTAATTGATTAATTACCCCAAAATAAATACTCCCAAACCCATTAATTACCCCCAACTTTTTAATTACCCCAAAACTCCTTAACTTCCCCCTACTCTCCACCTGCCCCCCAACCAATTACCCCAAGCAGATTAACCCCCCCTCTGCAATTCTCCCAAACTAATCAATTACTAATTAATCCCCCCACACTAATTACTCCCAAACCCATTAATTACTCCCATTAATTACCCCCATGCCCATTAATTACCCCCATGCCCCTTAATCACCCCCCCACCCACTTCCCCCCCACTCACTCATCCCCTCCCCTCCCCACCCCCTCCCCCCCCCCCCTTAATGACCCCCCCGCTAATTAATCCCCTGGCCCCGCCCCTCGCCTCCTCCCCGCCCCCGCCATTCCCCCTCTGGCCGCCGCCATCTTGTCGCCGCTGCCCGGGCGGAAAATGGCGGCCGCCTCCTCCCCCCCCCCCCTCTCACCGCCGCCTCTCCGGGGCCTCCCCGCGGCTCCTCCCGACTCCCGGGCCCGGGGGGGCGGCGGCTCCGCTGCCTTGGGCCCCGCCCCGGGGCTGCTGGGGTGGGGGCAGCGGCGGGGAAAGGGCCGGGGGCAGCGGGAGCCTCAGCCCAGCCTGGGAGCCGCCATCTTGCGCCTGTGGCCGAGCGCCGCGGGGTGGGCGTGGCCAGAGCGGGACACGCCCACAAAGGGGGCGTGGTCACGCCGGGAGGGAGGGAACGGGCGCCGCCATCTTGCGCGGGGATGGAGGGTGCGGGGGGAGCAGCGCGGGCTCTGCGGGGGTTTCCCCTGCGGGGCTTTCACCGCCTTACCCCCCACAGCCCACCCGCGACCAGGGGACACGCGCGTCCCCGTCCCGTCCCTCCGTCCCTTTCATCCCCGCGTTGTACGGAACGGGTCCCTCCCCTCCCGCCCCGCACAAAGGAGCCCCCTCCCCTCCAACCCCCCGCACACCCCCCGCGCCCACCTTTCCTTCACCCCAACGGCTTCTTCGGCGGCTGCGGAGCCCCCTGCCCGGCAGCTCGGAGCTGTACGGAGCGCTCAGCCCGCCATGGGCGCCGCCATTTTGGCCGCCCCGCCTCCGCCCTCCCCTTCCCCAAACCCCCCCACTCCCCCTTCCCGCTCCCCGCGGGGGATAACGGGGCCCTGCGGCCGCCCCGAGGCCTCACGGCCATTGCCCTACGGGCGTGGGGCAGAGTTAAGGGCCGGGTTGGGCACCGGCGCCTCCATCTCCTCCTCCTCCCCCCCGGGACTACCGAGATGGCGGCGGGAAGGACCCGGATGTAGGCGCCCGCTTTGCCTTCCCAAGATGGCGCCGCCCGCTCCCCCACCCACCGGGGGCCGCCGCACGGCAGCGCCTCCGCTTCTCCGCTTCTCCCGTTCCCCTTCCTCCTCCCCGCTGCCTCCCGCCCTTACCCGTGTGCGGCTCCTCTCAGCGGGAAGGCTCCAAGGCTGCGGAGCGGCCGGGACCCGGATATGGGCACGGGAAGGGTCACAAGATGGCGGCGCGCTGCTCCGGCACGAAGGCGGCGGGGGGGGGTGGGGGGGGGAGGGCAAAGATGGCGCCGCCCGCACACCGGATCTTCCTCCTCTTCCTCCTCCTCCTCCTCCTCCTCCGAGGGGCGCGGAGAAGGTGGCGGCACCGCCTGCCCCGGGCGGGAAGCAGCTGTGGGGCCGCCCCCCCCTCACCCCACCCCGGGCTCTCCCCCCCTCCCTCCTTCCCTCCCCTCCCCCTCCGCCTCCCCCAGGGAAAGCCCCGGATGCGGCGCCCAAGATGGCGGCGCTGGAGCTCGAAGCGGCCGCGGCGGCGCCAAGATGGCGGCGGCCGCGGGACCCGGATGCGTCCGCTCGGCGCTCCCCGCTTCTTCCTTCCCGTCCCGCCCGCCGCTCACCCGCACCGGGAGCCTCCGCTCCCCGCCTTCCGCCGCCGATCGCTCCCGCTCGGTACCGAGGAGCCGCGAGGCCGAGCGAGGCCCTCCCGACGCCGCCGCTACTGCCGCTTGGGAGCCGCCATGTTGGCCGCGCCTCCTCCACCCGCCACCAAGATGGCGCCTCCCAGGCCCCGGATGTTGGCGCCTAACGGCCGGGAGGCCGCGCTGCGCAGGCGCGGAAAGGGGCGTGGCCAGACCTGCGCTAAGCCCCGCCCCCTTGCCCCGCCCCCTCCGGGGTTTTGTTTTCCCAAGACCCAAATTCCGCCGATTTCGCCCCAAAAGGAGCCCCCGGGAGGGCCCAGAACCCACCTGGGGGGGGGAAGGGAGGGAGGGGGGGTCCCCTCTGCGTCACCCCACAGAAACCCCCCAAAAAAACCCAAAACGGAACCGCCAAAAGCCCCCAAAATCACCCCAAAAATCCCAGAACCCCCCAGAACCTCCCCAAATCCTCCAGAACCCCCCAGAACCTCCCCGAACCCCTCAGAACCTCTCCGAACCCCCCCGAACCCCTCAGAACCCCCCAGAACCTTCCCCAAAACTCTCAACACCCCTCCCAGAACCCCCCCGAACCTCCTCAAATCCCCCCGAACCCCCCAGAACCTCTCCGAACCTACTCAAATCCCCCCGAACCACCTCGGAACCACAGAATTCCCCCAAAAAAAAACCCCAACCGCCCCCAGAACCCCCCCAGAACCTCCCCGAACCCCTCAGAACCCCCCAGAACCTTCCCAAACCCCCAGAACCTCTACGAACCCCCCCAACTCCCTCCAAACCTCCTCAAATCCCCCCGAACCACTCAGAACCTCTCCGAACCCCCCAGAACCCCCCGAACCTCCTCAAATCCCCCCCGAACCACCTCGGAACCACCGAATTCTCCCCAAAAAAACCCCAACCGCCCCAGAACCCCCCAGAACCTCCTCGAACCCTCAGAACCCCGAACCTCCCCAAAACTCTCAAGAACCCCCAGAACCCCGAACCTCCTCAAATCCCCCGAACCCCCAGAACCTCCCCGAACCCCCAGAACCTCTCAACCCCCAACTCCCCGAACCTCTCAACCCCCAACCCCAGAACCTCCCCGAACCCCCAACTCCTCCGAACCTCCTCAAATCCCCCCCGAACCACCTCGGAACCACCGAATTCTCCCAAAAGCCCCAACCGCCCCAGAACCCCCCAGAACTCTCGAACCCCCCCGAACCCTTCAGAACCCCCCCGAACCTTCCCCAAAACGCTCAACACCCCCAGAACCCCCCGAACCTCCTCAAATCCCCCGAACCCCCCAGAACCCCTCCGAACCCCCCAGAACCTCTCCGAACCCCCAACTCCCTCCGAACCTCCTCAAATCCACCCGAACCCCCCCGAACCTTCTCAAATCCCCCGAACCCCCAGAACCTCCCCGAACCCCGAACCTCCTCAAATCCCCTCGAACCACTCAGAACCTCTCCGAATCCCCAGAACCTCCACGAACCCCCAGAACCTCTCCGAACCTCCTCAAATCCCCCGAACCACCTCGGAACCACCGAATTCTCCCAAAAAGCCCCAACCGCCCCCAGAACCCTCCCGAACCTCCCCGAACCCTCAGAACCCTCCCGAACCTTCCCCAAAACTCTCAACCCCCCCTAGAACCCCCCCGAACCTCCTCAAATCCCCCCGAACCCCCCAGAACCTCCCCGATCCCCCCACCTCCTCCGAACCTCCTCAAATCCCCCCGAACCACCTCGGAACCACCGAATTCCCCCCAAAAAAGCCCCAACCGCCTCCAGAACCTCCCGAACCTCCTCGAACCCCTCAGAACCCCCCGAACCTTCCCCAAAACTCTCAACACCCCCCAGAACCCCCCCGAACCTCCTCAAATCCCCTCGAACCCCCCAGAACCTCCCCGAACCCCCAGAACCTCTCCGAACCCCCCCAACTCCCCCCGAACCTCCTCAAATCCCCCCGAACCACTCAGAACCTCCCCGAACCCCCCAGAACCTCTCCGAACCTCCTCAAATCGCCCCCCGAACCACCCCGGAACCACCGAATTCTCCCCCAAAAAGCCCCAACCGCCCCCAGAACCCCCCCGAACCTCCTCGAACCCCCCCGAACCCTTCAGAACCCCCCCGAACCTTCCCAAAAACTCTCAAGACCCCCCTAGAACCCCCCCGAACCTCCTCAAATCCCCCCGAACCCCCCAGAACCTCCCCGAACCCCCAGAACCTCTCCGAACCCCCAAACTCCCTCCGAACCTCCTCAAATCCCCCCCGAACCACTCAGAACCCCCCCGAATCTCCTCGAACCCCACCGAACCCCCCCAGAACCTCTCCGAACCTCCTCAAATCCCCCCGAACCCCCCAACTCCCTCCGAACCTCCTCAAATCCCCCCCGAACCACCTCGGAACCACCGAATTCCCCCCAAAAAAGTCCCAACCGCCCCCAGAACCCCCTCGAACCCCCCCGAACCCTTCAGAACCCCCCCGAACCTTCCCCAAAACGCTCAACACCCCCCCTAGAACCCCCCCGAACCTCCTCAAATCCCCCCGAACCCCCCCAGAACCTCTCCGAATCCCCCAGAACCTCTCCGAACCCCCCCAACTCCCTCCGAACCTCCTCAAATCCACCCGAACCCCCCAGAACCTCCCCGAACCCCCCAGAACCTCTCCGAATCCCCCAGAACCTCTCCGAACCCCCCAACTCCCTCCGAACCTCCTCAAATCCCCCCAAACCACCTCGGAACCACCGAATTCCCCCCCAAAAAAACCCAACCGCCCCCAGAACCCCCCCGAACCTCCTCGAACCCCTCAGAACCCCCCCGAACCTTCCCCAAAACTCTCAACCCCCCCTAGAACCCCCCCGAACCTCCTCAAATCCCCGACCCCCAACTCCCGAACCCCCAGAACCGAACTCCCCGACCCCCCGAACCTCCTCGAACCCCTCAGAACCCCCCAACCCCCCAGAACCCCCCCGAACCTCCTCAAATCCCCCCAGAACCTCCCAGACCCCCCCGAATCAGAACCAAGGAACCGGGGGGGGGGGATTGGCATTTATTGGGGGGGGCGGGTCCATCCCAGTCCATCCCAGTTCATCCCAGTTCATCCAGGTGCCCCCTGACAGCTGCCCCAGTTCATCCCAGTCCATCCCAGTTCATCCCACTCTGTCCCAGTCCATCCCAGTCCATCCCAGTGCCCCCTGACAGCTGCCCCAGTCCATCCCAGTTCATCCCAGTCCATCCCAGTTCATCCCAGTGCCCCCTGACAGCTACCCCAGTTCATCCCAGTCCATCCCAGTTCATCCCAGTCCATCCCAGTGCCCCCTGACAGCTGCCCCAGTTCATCCCAGTCCATCCCAGTCCATCCCAGTTCATCCCAGTCTGTCCCAGTTCATCCCAGTGCCCCCGACAGCTGCCCCAATTCATCCCAGTTCATCCCAGTCCATCCCAGTGCCCCCTAACAGCTGCCCCAGTTCATCCCAGTCCATCCCAGTTCATCCCAGTCTGTTCCAGTTCGTCCCAGTGCCCCCTGACAGCTGCCCCAGTGCATCCCAGTTCATCCCAGTCCATCCCAGTGCTATCCTCAGACACCTCTACTCCATCCCAGTCTGTCCCAGTCCATCCCAGTTCATCCCAGTCCATCCCAGTGCCCCTGACAGCTGCTCCAGTCCATCCCAGTCCATCCCAGTTCATCCCAGTGCTATCCTCAGACACCTCTACTCCATCCCAGTACATCCCAGTGCCCCCTGACAGCTGCCCCAGTTCATCCCAGTCCATCCCAGTTCATCCCAGTCTGTCCCAGTTCATCCCAGTGTCCCCGACAGCTGCCCCAGTTCATCCCAGTCCATCCCAGTTCATCCCAGTCTGTCCCAGTTCGTCCCAGTGCCCCCTGACAGCTGCCCCAGTGCATCCCAGTTCATCCCAGTCCATCCCAGTGCTATCCTCAGACACCTCTACTCCATCCCAGTCTGTCCCAGTCCATCCCAGTTCATCCCAGTCCATCCCAGTGCCCCTGACAACTGCCCCAGTCCATCCCAGTCCATCCCAGTGCTATCCTCAGACATCCCCAGTTCATCCCAGTCCATCCCAGTCCATCCCAGTGCTATCCTCAGACACCTCTACTCCATCCCAGTACATCCCAGTGCCCCCTGACAGCTGCCCCAGTTCATCCCAGTCCATCCCAGTTCATCCCAGTCTGTTCCACTCCATCCCAGTCCCCCCTGACAGTTGCCCCAGTCCATCCCAGTCCATCCCAGTGCTATCCTCAGGCACCTCTGCTCCATCCCAGTCTGTCCCAGTTCATCCCAGTCCCCCCTAACAGCTGCCCCAGTTCATCCCAGTTCATCCCAGTTCATCCCAGTCTGTCCCAGTTCGTCCCAGTGCCCCCAACAGCTGCCCCAGTTCATCCCAGTTCATCCCAGTCCATCTCAGTCTGTCCCAGTCCACCCCAGTGTCCCTGACAGCTGCCCCAGTCCATCCCAGTTCATCCCAGTGCCCCCTGACAGCTGCCCCAGTGCATCCCAGTTCATCCCAGTCCATCCCAGTGCTATCCTCAGACACCTCTACTCCATCCCAGTCCATCCCAGTGCCCCCTGAACCTCCCAGTTCAGGGGAGTCAGTTCATCCCAGTCTGTCCCAGTTCATCCCAGTACCCCCTGACAGCTGCCCCAGTTCATCCCAGTCCATCCCAGTTCATCCCAGTCTGTCCCAGTTCATCCCAGTACCCCCTGACAGCTGCCCCAGTTCATCCCAGTCCATCCCAGTTCATCCCAGTCCATCCCAGTGCCCCTGACAACTGCCCCAGTCCATCCCAGTTCATCCCAGTCCATCCCAGTTCTTCCCAGTGCTATCCTCAGACACCTCTACTCCATCCCAGTACATCCCAGTGCCCCCTGACAGCTGCCCCAGTTCATCCCAGTTCATCCCAGTCCATCCCAGTGCCCCTGACAGCTGCTCCAGTTCATCCCAGTCCATCCCAGTTCATCCCAGTGCTATCCTCAGACACCTCTACTCCATCCCAGTCCATCCCAGTCCCCCCTGACAGCTGCCCCAGTTCATCCCAGTCCATCCCAGTTCATCCCAGTCTGTCCCAGTTCGTCCCAGTGCCCCCGACAGCTGCCCCAGTTCATCCCAGTCCATCCCAGTTCATCCCAGTGCCCCCAACAGCTGCCCCAGTTCATTCCAGTCCATCCCAGTTCATCCCAGTGCTATCCTCAGACATGTCTACTCCATCCCAGTCTGTCCCAGTCCATCCCAGTGCCCCCTGACAGTTGCCCTAGTGCATCCCAGTTCATCCCAGTCCATCCCAGTGCTATCCTCAGACATCCCCAGTCCATCCTAGTTCATCCCAGTCTGTCCCAGTCCATCCCAGTGCCCCCTGACAGCTGCCCCAGTCCATCCCAGTCATCCCAGTCCATCCCAGTCATCCCAGTCCATCCCAGTCCATCCCAGTTCCCTCCCAGTCGGGGCCGATCCGGGACTCGCCCGCGGTTGCCATGGAGACGGCGCCATCTTGAGTGTGGCGGAAGCGGGGCGGGGGGGGGGCGGGGCCGAGAGGAAGGGGCGTGGCCCGGTGGCTTTCCCGCGCAAATCGCCCCCGTGATGTCATGGGGTGATGACGTCAGCGAGCCGCGATGACGTCACAACGGTGCTATCACGGGACTGGGGTGCCGGGGAGGCGCCCTGTGACGTCACTGTGAGGATCTTGTGACGCCACCTGAGGGATGGGGGGGGCTGTGATGTCACTGAGGTGAATCCGGTGACGTCACCCATGATCTGATGACGTCACCCCAGGGCGGGGGGGCGGGGGGGCAGAGGGGTTTGGGGGGGGGGGAGGCCCCGGGGGGGGTCCCGTGATTTTTGGGGGGGTCCCATGGGGGGAAGGGGGTCACGTGATGTTGGGGTCCTGGGAGGTTCCTGTAATTTGGGGGTCCCGTGGTTTGGGGGTCTTGAGGGGGCTCCTGGTTTGTGGGCTCTGGGCGTCCTGATTTGGGGTCCCGTGGTTTGGGTCTTGAGGGGGTCCCGTGATTTGGGGGTTCTGAGGGGGTCCCGTGATTTGGGGGTCTCGTGATTTGGGGGTCTTGAGGGGGTCCCTGGTTTTGGGCTCTGGGGGTCCCGTGATTTAGGGGGTCCGAGGGGGTCCGGTAATTTGGGGGTTCTCGGGGGTCCGGTGATTCGGGGAGGGGTCCCGGGGAGGTTCCCGTGATTTGGGGGGGGGTCGGGTGATTTCGGGGGGGTCCCGGGGGGGGTCCGATGATTTGGGGGAGAGTCCCGTGATTTCGGGGTTCTCGGGGGGGGGTCGGGTGATTTGGGGGGGTCCCAGTGATCTGGGGGGGGGGGGTTCCGGGGAGGTTCCCGTGATTTCGGGGGGGTCCCGTGATTTGGGGGTTCTGGGGGGGGGTCGGGTGATTTCAGGGGGGTCCCGGGGGGGTTGGGTGATTTCGGAGGAGTTCCAGAGGGGTAAAGTGAATAGGGGGGGTCCCTGGTGATTTTGGGGGGGTCCCGGGGGTGTCCGGTGATTTGGGGGAGAGTCCCGTGATTTTGGGGTTCTCGGGGGGGGTCGGGTGATTTGGGGGGGTCCCGGTGATCTGGGGGGGGGTCCGGGGAGGTTCCCGTGATTTGGGGGGGTTCCCGTAATCTGGAGGTTCTCTGGGGGGGTCGGGTGAGTTCAGAGGAGTTCCGGGGGGGGGTCGGATGATGTGGGGGGGTCCCAATGATCTGGGGGGGGGGTCCCGGGGAGGTTCCCGTAATTCGGGGGTTCTCGGGGGGGTTCGGGTGATTTGGGGGGGTCCCGGGGAGGTTCCCGTGATTTGGGGGGGGGTTTCCGTAATCGGGGGGTTCTCGGGGGGGGTTCGGGTGTTTTGGGGGGGTCCCGGGTGATTCCGGGGGGGGTCCCGGGGGGGTCGCGTTGCGGTGAATGAGGGGCGGAGGCGGTGCAGTGGTTACACAGATTTTATGAGTCCAGCACAGACACAGCCCCGGGGGGGGGAATTATTTTTTTTTTTTTTTTGGGGGGGTTGGAAGGAGGAGGAGAAAGGGGGGGGGTGGGGAGAGGCCCCCCCCAAAAAGAAGCGACACGGGGGGGGGATTTTCATGTAAATTTATAAGGCAAAACTCCGCGCGCCACCAGATAATAAATACGGGGGGGGGGGCGAGGAAATTAAGGGGGGGGGAGGGGGAACACCTCGGCGCTGTCCTCCCCTCCTCCAGACCCCCAAAAAAAAAAAACCTCCCCCTCCCCCACTCCCTTCCCCCCCCCCCATTATTGCGGCGAGGGGGGGGATGGAAGAATCGGGGGGGGGTGGGGAGAGACCCCCCCCCAAAAACCCCCCCTGGGGGTGGGGGGTAAAGTGCAGGGTGGGGACCCCCCCCCAGGGATACCCCAAGAGTTGGGCCCCCCCCCCCCTCCAGGAGGAGCCCCCAGACCCCCCCCAAGTATCGGGGACCCCCCCAAAAGGGACCCCCCCCCAATATATGGGGGCCCCTCCCCTATCCCCCAATGAGCCGGCTCCTGATTGGCTCCCGCCCCAACCTGGAGTCCTGATTGGTCGCAGCCTGAGGCCCCACCCCCCCCTCAGCGCTGTGCTGGTTGCTCATTGGTCAGAGCCCGGACACGCCCCCTCCCTCCTGATTGGACAGTGCTGACCACGCCCCCTCTGAAGGCTGATCCCTGATTGGCTCCTGACCGGATCCTGCCCCACCCCACCCCACGGCCGCTCCTGATTGGTCCAACACAGGATCCCCAATGAAAGCTGCGTCCTGATTGGCTCCCGCCCTGACCCCACCCCTGTTTTAAGCCGCTTCATGATTGGCTCTGGACTCGATCCCGCCCCCACCCCAGGGTCACTCCTCATTGGTCCATCCAAGACCCCACCCCTTTTGTAGGCGACTCCTGATTGGCTGCAGACCGGATCCCAAAGACCTGATGGCTGCACCTGATTGGCTGCAGCCCAGAGCCCCGCCCATGCCCGCTCCTGATTGGCTCAGGCCTCGATCCCACCCTCAACCCAGGGCTGCTCCTCATTGGTCCCCCCAGATCCCATCCTTATTGTCGGCGGCTCCTGATTGGCTCCAAACCGCAGCCCCGCCCACCACAGCTCCTGATTGGCTCCTGTGACCCCGCCCTTAGCCCAGCGCTGCTTCTCATTGGTGGAGCCAGAACCCCGCTCCAGTTGAACGCAGCTCCTGATTGGCTCTCTCCCCGACCTCTCCCCTCTCACGATTGGCTCCACCTCAGATCCCACCACGACGGTGCCTGATTGGCTCCCCCCTACGAGACGGCGGCTCCTGATTGGTCGAGCGACGGCGGCTCCCCATTGGTCGGCTCCAAGCCCCGCCCTCCCTCCTTGGCTCCCGCTGGATCCCTCCCCTCCTGATTGGCTCCGCGCTGGCTCCTCCCCCCACGGCGCTTCCCATTGGCTGCAGCCTGGATCCCGCCGCTTCCTATTGGCCGGGAGGGCCCGGCCCCCCCTTCCCCCCCCCCGTAGTGCAAAAGGGGCCCCGACCCCCAACCAAAGACTGGAAGAACGAGAAAAGCGGCATGGGGGAGCTGCACCGGGACCCCGGGAAATAAAAAAAAATAAAAATTTTGGGGTTTCCTGGGGTTTGGGAGGGGTTTCCTTTTTTTTTTCACCCCCCATTTTCTGGAGACAAAGTGCAAAGTGGGGGCCGGGGTCTCGCCTCTCTGTGGCTTCTCGGTAATAAAATGGGGGCTTCTGGTTGGGGGGTTTCGGGGGTTTTGGGGGTGCGTGGCTGCTGCGTGCGCGGGGGGGTTTGAGGGTGGGGGGGTCCTCAGGGGGGTTTCTTGTTGTTGTTGCTGTGTTGGGTTTTCCCGGGGGGGGGTCTCTCACAGTCAGCTGACCCGCTCGGGGAGAGGCGTCCGCGTGTCCACCCCCTCCTCGCGTGGGGGGGGCCGGGGGGGGGCGACGGCGCTGGGTGTCGATGTGGGTGGGGGGGGGGTTTGGGTGGGGGGGGGGGCGGCAGTGTCCTTGTGCTCGGGGGGGTGATCCCCCCCCCCCCGGGGTTTGGATGTTGGGGGGGGGAAGCGGAGGCGCGTGGGGAGAGGGGGTTGAGTCTTTGGGGGCTGGGGGGCGCCGTCTGAGGAGCAGCCTCAGAGGGGAGGGCGGCCTCTCCGCCTCTCCCTCCCTTCCTCCCCCCCCGGGTTCCTCTGAGCGCCCCCCCCGCGTCGTCCCGCTCAAGTCCAGGGGGGGCTGCGGGGTTGGGGTGGGGGGGGGGGGGTCTGCGCTGTCCTTCGGGTGGCCGAGGGGGGGGGGGGCTTCGGGCGGGGGGGGCTCGGAAGCCGCCGCCCCTCCCCCTGCCCCTCGCTCAGGGGCTTTGCTGCCCCCCCCCCGGTTTTTGGGGCTGCTCTCTTTGGGGCGGGGGGGTCCCCGGGGGCTCCGGGGGCTCCTGTCGGGGGGGGGCAGGGCGGTGGGGGAGGGGGGGTCCGGGACCACCGCCGCCTCCCGCGTTTTCCTCTTCTTGATGGGCAGCAGCGTTCTGTCAGGGGGCCCCCGCTTCTTCTTCTTCGGCCTCGGGGTGGGGAGGAGCCCTCCTTCTCCTCCCCCGTGCCACCCCCCTGCCTCGCCCCTGCTCCGTCCCCCCCCGGTTTCCGTCCTCGTTTCTTGGGCAGCGCCGGAGTTTCCGCTTCCGCTTTCCTCTTCCTGCCGGGGCGTTTCGGGGGGGGGGTTGTTTGAGGGGGGGGGTGGTGTGGGGGGATCCCCCCTCCCGCCGCCCCTGCCCCGCTCTGGAAAGGCATCTTCACCACCAGCTTCCCCTGGGGGGGGGCGTGGGGCTGGGGGGGGCTCTTCTCGGTCCCTCGTTTTGGGGGGGGTCCCTCGCCGGGGGGAGGGGGGGCTTTGCTTTTCCCGCTTCCGCTGCCTCGGGGTCGCCCCCTCCCCCGTCCGGTGGCGGCGGTGGGGGAGGGGGTGGCGGCGGGAGCGGGGGGAGGGGCCCCCCCCGCCGTCCCCCCCCCGGCCCCCGGCCCTCCCCCCGAGGGGCGTTTGGGGGGTTTGGGTTTGCGGGGGGGTCGCTGCTCGCGGCGGGAGGGGCTCCCCCTCCCCGTCACCGTGAAGTCGAAGTCGTTGGGGTCCAGGGAGGTGTCCCCCACCTTCTCGAAGTAAGCGATGAGTTCCACCTTGGAGCGGAAAGCCTTCCCCTGAGGGCTGGCAGGAAGAGGAAGTCAGCGGGAAGTGGGGGGAAGTGGGGGGGAAGTGGGGGGGGAGGTGGGGGAGAGAGGGGAAGTGAAGGGGGAAGTGGGGGGGAACCCAGGGGGGAGTGGGGGGAAGGTTTGGGGGGAAGAGGAGGAAGGAAAGGCTTCCCCTGAGGGCTGGGAGGAAGAGGAAGTCAGCGGGAAGTGGGGGGAAGTGGGGGGGAAGTAGGGGAAGTGAAGGGGAAGTGGGGAGGAAAGTGTGGGGGAAGTGAAGGGAGAAGTGGAGGTGGAAAGAGGGGGTGGGAAGGCTTCCCCTGAGAGCTGGCAGGAAGAGGAAGTCAGTGGGAAGCGGGGAGGAAGTGGGGGGGGAGTGGGGGGGGAGGGAGGGGAAGCGAAGGGGAAAGTGGGGGGGGAGGTGGGAGGAAGGTTTGGGGGGAAGAGGAGGGAGGAAAGGCTTCCCATGAGGGCTGGCAGGAAGAGGAAGTCAGCGGGAAGTGGGGGGAAGTGGGGGGGAAGTAGGGGACGTGAAGGGGAAGTGGGGGGGAAGAGGAGGGGGGAGGTGGGTGAGAGGTGGAGGTGGAAAGGGGGGGGTGGGAAGGCTTCCCCTGAGGGCTGGCAGGAAGAGGAAGTCAGTGGGAAGTGGGGAGGAAGTGGAGAGGAAGTGGGGGGGGAGGGATGGGAAGTGAAGGGGAAAGTGGGGGAGGAGGTGGGAGGAAGGTTTGGGGGGAAGAGGAGGGAGGAAAGGCTTCCCATGAGGGCTGGCAGGAAGAGGAAGTCAGCGGGAAGTGGGGGGGAAGTGAGGGGGAAGTGGGGGGGGAGGTGGGGGAGAGAGGGGAAGTGAAGGGGGAAGTGGGGGGGAACCCAGGGGGGAGTGGGGGGAAGGTTTGGGGGGAAGAGGAGGAAGGAAAGGCTTCCCCTGAGGGCTGGCAGGAAGAGGAAGTCAGCGGGAAGTGGGGGAAGTGGGGGGAAGTGGGGGAGGGGGAGAGAGGGGAAGTGAGGGGGAAGGGGGGGAGGTGGGTGAGAGGTGGAGGTGGAAAGAGGGGGTGGGAAGGCTTCCCCTGAGGGCTGGCAGGAAGAGGAAGTCAGCGGGAAGTGGGGAGGAAGTGGGGGGGAAAGTGGGGGGGGAGGTGGGGGAGAGGGAGAGGAAGTGAAGGGGGAAGTGGGAGGGGAGGTGGGGGGGGAGGTGGGTGAGAGGTGGAGGTGGAAAGGGGGGGGTGGGAAGGCTTCCCCTGAGGGCTGGCAGGAAGAGGAAGTGAGGAGGAAGTGGGGGGGAAGTAGGGGGGAAGTGAGGGGACAGGGAGGGGAAGTGAAGGGGAAAGTGGGGGGGGAGGTGGGGGGAAGGTTTGGGGGGAAGAGAAGGGAGGAAAGGCTTCCCATGAGGGCAGGCAGGAAGAGGAAGTCAGCGGGAAGTGGGGGGGAAGTGGGGGGGGAAGTGGGTGGGGAGGTGGGGGAGAGGTAGAGGTGGAAAGGGGGGGATGGGAAGGCTTCCCCTGAGGGCTGGCAGGAAGAGGAAGTGAGGAGGAAGTGGGGGGGAAGTAGGGGGGGAGGGAGGGGAAGTGAAGGGGAAGTGGGGAGGAAAGTGGGGGGGAAGTGGAGGGAGAAGTGGAGGTGGAAAGAGGGGGTGGGAAGGCTTCCCCTGAGAGCTGGCAGGAAGAGGAAGTCAGCGGGAAGTGGGGAGGAAGTGGGGGGGAAGTGGGGGGGGAGGGAGAGGAAGTGAAGGGGAAAGTGGGGGGGGAGGTGGGAGGAAGGTTTGGGGGGAAGAGGAGGGAGGAAAGGCTTCCCATGAGGGCTGGCAGGAAGAGGAAGTCAGCGGGAAGTGGGGAGGAAGTGGGGGGGAAGTGGGGGGAAGTGAAGGGGGAAGTGGGGGCAGAGCTAGGGGGAAGTGGGGGGGAACCCAGGGGGAAGTGGGGGGAAGGTTTGGGGGGAAGAAGAGGGAGGAAAGGCTTCCCCTGAGGGCTGGCAGGAAGAGGAAGTCAGCGGGAAGTGGGGGGGAAGTGGGGGGGGAGGGGGGGAAGTGGAGAGGAAGTGAGGGGGGAGTGCCAGGGAAGCCAGGGGGAAGCAGGAAGGGGAAGTGGGGGGAAAGGGAGGGAAAAGGAGGAGAAAAGGGGAGGAAGTGGGGGGAAAGGGGGGGGAAATGGGGGGGAAACGGGGGGAAGAAAGGCTTCCCATGTGGGCTGCTGGGAAGAGGAAGTCAGGGGGAAGGGAAGTGGAGAGGGAAGTGAAGGGGGAAATGGAGGGAAGTGAGGGGGAAGTGGGGGAGGAAGTGTTATAGGGAAAAAGCATCAGGGAAAAAGGAAGTGCTGGGGGGAAGAGGAAGTGCCAGGGGGAAGTGCTACGGGGAAAGGGAAGTGCCAGGAGTGGAAGTTCCGGGGAAGAGGAAGCTGGGGGTGGAAGAGGAAGCAAAATGGGGGCACTTAGGGAAGTGCCGGGGGTGGGAGGAGGAAGTTGAGGGTGGAAGTGGGAAGCAGTGGAGTGGAAGGGGAAGCTGAGGCTGGAAGGGGAAGTGCTGGGGGTGGAAGGGGAAGTTCTGAGGAAGAAGGAAGAAGCTGAGGGTGGAGGAAGGAAGCTGAGGGAAGGGGAAGTTCCGAGGGCGGAACGGGAAGCAGTGGGTGGAAGAGGAAGTGGTGGGGGTGGAAGGGGGAAGCTGAGGGCGGAAGTGGGCAGCAGGGAGGGGGAAGGAGGAAGCAGTTGGGCAAAAGGAGGAAGCTGGGGGTGAAAGAGGGAAGCATGAGGCGGAAGTGAGGGGAAGCTGAAGGCAGAAGTAGGAAATGGTGGGGTGGAAGTAGGAAGCTGAGGGTGGAAGCAGGAGGGGAAGCGGGAAGCTGGGGCGGAAGGAAGCTGGGGGTGGAAGCAGGAAGCAAGGGAGGAAGTGGGAAGCTGGGTCAGAAGGAGGGGAGGAAGCAGAAGCAGGAAGTTGGGGCGGAAGCAGGAAGGCAGGGGAGGAAGCAGGGGAGGAAGCAGGAAGAAGAGGAGGAAGCAGGAAGTTGGGGTGGAAGCAGAGCAGGAAGCAGAGGAGGAAGTTGGGGAGGAAGCAGGAAGTTGTAAGCGGAAGCAGGAGCAGAAGCAGGGGAGGAAGCAGGGGAGGAAGCAGAAGCAGAACGGTGGGGAGGAAGTTGGTTCGGAAGTGGGAAGCAGGAAGGGGAAGCGGGAAACAGGAAGTGGAAGCAGGAAGTGGAAGCAGGAAGCAGGAATCCAACAGGAAGCAGAATCAGGAAACAGGAAGTTGGTTCAGAAACAGGAAGCAGGAAGTTGGTTTGGAAGCAGGAAGGTGGAATCAGGAAACAGGAAGCAGCAGCAGGAAGCCGGAAGCAGGAATCAGGAATCAGGAAGCTGAAGGCAAAATCGGGAAGCAGGAAGCGGAATCAGGAAGTATAAGGTGGAAGCAGGAAGTGGAATGAGGAAGCAGGAAGTGGAAGCAGGAATTAGGAAGTTGGTTTGGAATCAGGAAGTGGGAAGGCGGAATCAGGAAGCAAGAAGTGTAAAGCAGCAGCAGGAAGTGTAAAGTGGAAGCAGGAAGTGGAAGCAGGAAGCAGGAAGTTAGTTTGGAAGCTGAGGTGGAAGTTGGTTCGGGAGCAGGAAGCAGGAAGGCGGAATCAGGAAGCAGGAAGTTGGGTTGGAAGCAGAGGTGGAAGGTGGTTCGGAATGAGGAAGCAGGAAGTGGAATCAGGAAGCAGGAAGCGGGAAAGCAGAATCAGGAAGAAGGAAGGCAGAAGCAGGAAGTGGAAGCAGGAATCAGGAAGTTGGTTCAGAAGCAGGAAGCAGCAAGTTGGTTTGGAAGCAGAGGTGGAAGCAGGGGGGAAGTCGGTTCGGAAGCAGGAAGTGGGAAGGCGGAATCAGGAAGCAGGAAGCAGGAAGTTGGGTTGGAAGCAGAGGTGGAAGTTGGTTCGGAATGAGGAAGCAGGAAGGTGGAATCAGGAAGCAGGAAGCGGGAAGGCGGAGTCAGGAATCAGGAAGTGGAAGCAGGAAGCAGGAAGTGGAAAGAAGAAGCAGGAAGTGGAAGCAGGAATCAGGAATCAGGAAGTTGGTTTGGGAGCAGGAAGCAGGGTTGGAAGCAGAGGTGGAAGTTGGTTCGGAAGTGGGAAGGCGGAATCAGGAAGCAGGAAGTGTAAAGTGGAAGCAGGAAGTGGAATGAGGAATCAGGAAGCAGGGAGGTGGAAGCAGGAAGTGGAATGGAGAAGCAGGAAGTGTAAAGCGGCAGCAGGAAGTGGAATGGGGAATCAGGAAGTGGAATCAGGAAGCAGGAAGCGGGAAGGCGGAAATCAGGAAGCAGGAAGTTGGGTTGGAAGCAGGGGGGGAAGTTGGTTCGGAATGAGGAAGCAGGAAGGCGGAAGCAGAAATCAGGAAGCAGGAAGCGGGGAAGCAGGAAGTGGAATTGGGAAGCAGGAAGTTGGTTCGGAAGCAGGAAGCGGGAAGGCGGAAGCAGGAAGGCAGAATGAGGAAGCAGGAAGTGGAATCAGAGAAAGGCGGAAGCAGGAAGTGTAAAGCATCAGCAGGAAGCAGGAAGTGGAAGCAGGAAGCAGGAAGTTGGGTTGGAAGCAGAGGTGGAAGTCGGTTGAGAATGAGGAAGCGGGAAGGTGGAATCAGGAAGCAGGAAGCAGGAAGCGTAAAGCGTCAGCAGGAAGCGGAAGAGTGGAATCAGGAATCAGGAAGTGGAATCGGGAAGCGGAGAAACAGGAAGCAGGAATCAGGAAGGAGGAAGTGGGGAATCAGGAAGTGGAATCGGGAAGCGGAAGCGGGGAAGCAGGAAGCAGGAAGCGTAAAGCGTCAGCAGGAAGCAGGAAGTGGAATCAGGAAGCAGGAAGCAGGAAGTGGAATCAGGAAGCAGGAATCAGGAAGTGGAATCGGGAAGCAGAAGCAGGAATCAGGAAGCAGGAAGTGGAATCGGGAAGCGGAAGCGGGGAATCAGGAATCAGGAAGTGGAATCAGGAAGCAGGTAGTGGGGTTGGAAGCAGAGGTGGAAGTTGGTTCAGAATGAGGGAGCGGGAAGGTGGAATCAGGAATCAGGAAGCAGGAAGCGGGAAGTGTAAAGCGTCAGCAGGAAGCAGGAAGCGGAAGTGGGGAATCAGGAAGCGTAAAGCGTCAGCAGGAAGTGGAAGTGGGGAATCAGGAAGCAGGAATCAGGAAGCAGGAAGTGGGGAATCAGGAAGCAGAATGAGGAATCAGGAAGCAGGAAGTGTAAAGCGTCAGCAGGAAGCGGAAGTGGGGAATCAGGAATCAGGAAGTGGAAGCAGGAAGTGTAAAGCGTCAGCAGGAAGCGGAAGTGGGGAATCAGGAAGTGGAAGCAGGAAGCAGGAAGTGTAAAGCGTCAGCAGGAAGCTGGAAGCAGGAAGTTGGGTTGGAAGCAGAGGTGGAAGTCGGTTGAGAATGAGGGAGTGGAAGTGGGGAATCAGGAATCAGGAAGTGGGGAAGCAGGAAGTGGAATCAGGAAGTGGAATCAGGAAGCGGAAGTGGGGAAACAGGAAGCAGGAATCAGGAAGTGGAATCAGGAAGCAGGAAGTATAAAGCGTCAGCAGGAAGGTGGAAGCAGGAAGTTGAGCTGGAAGCAAAGGTGGAAGTTGGTTCAGAATGAGGGAGCGGGAAGGTGGAATCAGGAATCAGGAATCAGGAAGCAGGAAGTGGGGAAGCAGGAAGCGTAAAGCGTCAGCAGGAAGCGGAAGTGGGGAATCAGGAAGCAGAAAGTGGAATCAGGAAGCAGGTAGTGGAATCGGGAAGCGGAAGCGGTGAATCAGGAAGCAGGAATCAGGAAGTGGAATCAGGAATCAGGAAGTAGAATTGGGAATTGGGAAGCGGAAGCAGGGAATCAGGAATTAGGAAGTGTAAAGTGTCAGCAGGAAGCAGGAAGTGGGGAATCAGGAAGCGGAAAGTGGAATTAGGAAGTGGAATCAGGAAGCAGGAAGTTGGGTTGGAAGCAGAGGTGGAAGTTGGTTCAGAATGAGGGAGCAGGAAGGTGGAATCAGGAATCAGGAAGCAGGAAGTGGAATCAGGAAGCAGGAAGTGTAAAGCATCAGCAGGAAGCGGAAGTGGGGAATCAGGAAGCAGGAAGTGGAAGCAGGAAGCAGGAAGTGTAAAGCGTCAGCAGGAAGCTGGAAGCAGGAAGTTGGGTTGGAAGCAGAGGTGGAAGTCGATTGAGAATGAGGAAGCGGAAGTGGGGAATCAGGAATCAGGAAGTGGGGAAGCAGGAAGTGGAATCAGGAAGTGGAATCAGGAAGTGGAATCAGGAAGCGGAAGTGGGGAATGGGGAAGCAGGAAGTGGAAGCAGGAAGCAGAAAGTTGGGTTGGAAGCAGAGGTGGAAGTCGGTTCAGAATGAGGGAGCGGGAAGGTGGAATCAGGAAGCAGGAAGCAGGAAGCGGGAAGTGTAAAGTGTCAGCAGGAAGCAGGAAGTGGGGAATCAGGAATCAGGAAGTGGAATCAGGAATGAGGAAGCGGGAAGGTGGCAGCAGGAATCAGGAATCAGGAAGTGGAAGTGGGGAATTAGGAAGCAGGAATGAGGAAGTAGGAAGTGTAAAGCGTCAGCAGGAAGCAGGAAGCAGAAGCGGGGAAGCAGGAAGCAGGAAGCGGAAGGAGGAAGGAGGAAGCAGAAGCGGGGAAGCAGGAAGGAGGAAGCGGAAGGAGGAAGGAGGAAGCAGAAGCGGGGAAACAGGAAGCAGGAAGCAGGAAGCGGAAGGAGGAAGGAGGAAGGAGGAAGCGGAAGGAGGAAGGAGGAAGCAGGAAGCGGAAGGAGGAAGGAGGAAGGAGGAAGCGGAAGGAGGAAGGAGGAAGCGGAAGGAGGAAGGAGGAAGCAGGAAGCGGAAGGAGGGAGCTGGGGGCCTCACTTGATCAGGTAGACGTCGAACTTGCCGGCCGACCTGCCCGACTTCCTCTGCTTCAGCTTGCGGGTCCAGCCGGGGGGCAGGGTGGGGTCGTGGTACATGGGGCCCCGGTCCCGGATCACCGAGCGCCGCTGCTTGGGGGAGGCCGAGGCCTCGGGGGGGGCGGGGGCTCCCCCGGCCCCTTCTGACATGGCGGCTTCCACCGGCTCCGGAGCCGCCTCCTTCCGGCCCCGCGGCGGCTTCCGGGCTTTGGGGGGGGGGTCCCGGGTTGGGGGGGGGGGCTGCAGGTTCTGCTCCTCCCCCTTCTCCTCTCTGCGGGGGGGGGACAGAAAATTGGGGGAAAAAATTAGAATTTTGGGAAAGTTCCTGGGGGGGGGGAGGGGGTTGGGGGGTCTGGAGTCCATCTGGGGGGGGCTTGGGGTGTTTTTGGGGGGGGTCTCAGGTGGGGGGCCAGGAGGGTGGATTTTGGGGGGACTCAGGGGGAGACCAGGAGGTTGGGGGTCTGGGTCTTGGGGTATTTTTGGGGGGTCTCAGGTTGGGGAGGGGGTCCAGGAGGGGTCCCAGGGGTTTTGGGGGTTGGGGTCTGAGCCATTGGGGGTCTTGGGGTATTTTGGGGGGGTCTCAGGTGGAAGAGGGGGGCTTGAGGGGGGAGGGGCTTGGGGTGGTTTTGGGGGGGTCCCAGGAGTCTTTGGGGGGGGGTCTTGGGGTATTTTTTGGGGGGGGTCTCATGTGGGGGGGGGACTTGGGGGAGGGACCAGGAGGTTGGGGGTCTGGGGGGTCTTGGGGTGTTTTTGGGGGGGGGTCTCAGGTTGGGGGAGGGGGGTCTGGGGAGGGGTCCCAGGGGTTTTGGGGGGGTTGGGGGTCTGGGGTGGGGGGGCTTGGGGTATTTTTTGGGGGCGGGGGCTCCAGGGGGGTTTTTGGGGGGGGGGTTGGGGGTGTGGAGTTCGTGGGGGGGGTTTTGGGGTATTTTTGGGGTGGGGGTCTCAGGTTGGGGGAGGGGGGTCCAGGGAGGGGTCCGAGGGGTTTTGGGGGGTTGGGGGTCTGGGGGTCTCGAGTGGAAGGGGGGGGGGGCTTGAGGGGGGAGAGGTTTGGGGTTTTTGGGGGGGGTTGGGGGTCTGGAGTCCATTTGGGGGGGGGTCTTGGGGTATTTTTGGGGGGGTCCCAGGGTTTGGTTTTTTTTGGGGGGGGGGATTTGGGGTCTCCTGATCTTGAGAAGGGGAGAGGAGGGGGGGAATTATGGGGACCCCCCCAGGGGGACACAAATGGGGGGGGGAAACTGGGGGGAAATTGGGGGGAATTGGGGGGAATTTGGGGAAAATTTTGGGGAAATTTTGGGGGAAATTGGGGGAAAAATTGGGGGAAATTTGGGGGAAAATTTTGGGGGGAAATTGGGGGAAAACTGGAAGGAAACTTGGGGGGAAATTTGGGGCGGAAATTTGGGAAAAATTGGGGGAAAAAATGGGGGAAATTTGGGTGGAAATTTAGGGTGAAAATTGGGGGGGAAATTGGGGGAAAATTTGAGGGGAAATTTGGAGGGAAATTTTGGGGGAAATTGGGGTGGAAATTTAGGGAGAAATTTGGGGGGAATTTGGGGGGGAAATTTTGGGGAAAATTGGAAGGAAATTTGGATGGAAATTTAGGGAGAAACTTGGGGGGAAATTTTGGGGGAAAATTGGGGGGAATTTTTGGGGGGAATTGGGGGGAAAATTGGGGGAAAATTGGAAGGAAATTTGGGGGGGAAATTGGGGGAAAATTTGAGGGAAATTTGGGGGAAATTGGAGGGGAAATTTGGGCGGAAATTTAGGCCGAAAATTGGGGGAATTTTGGGGGAAAATTGGAAGGAAATTTGGAGGGAAATTAGGGGCGAAATTACGGGAAATTGGGGGGAAAATTTGGGGGGAAATTTTTTTTGGAAATTGGGGGAAAATTTGAGGGGAAATTTTGGGGAAAATTGGAGGAAATTGGGGTGGAAATTAGGGGCGAAATTGGGGGCGGAAATTTAGGGGGAAAGTTGGGGTAAATTTTGGAGAAAATTGGGGTGGAAATTTTGGGGGAAATTTGGGGGGAATTTGGGAGGAAAATTTGGGGGGAAATTTTGGGGGAAAATTGGGGGGAAATTAGGGGGCAAATTGGGGGGAAATTTGGGGCGGAAATTTGGGGAAAATTGGGGGAAAAAATGGGGGAAATTTGGGGGAAATTGGGGGGGAAATTGGGGGAAAAATTGGAAGGAAATTTGGAGGGAAATTAGGGGTGAAATTGGGGGAAATTTGGGGGAAAATTTAGGGGAAATTTAGGGGAAATTTTGGGGGAAATTTGGGGGAAATTTGGGGGGAAATTTGGGGGAAAAAATTGGGGGAAAATTTGAGGGGAAATTTTGGGGAAAATTGGAAGGAAATTTGGAGGGAAATTAGGGGCGAAATTGGGGGGAAATTGGGGGAAAATTTTGGGGGAAATTTGGGGGCAAATTGGGGGAAAATTGGGGGCAAATTGGGGGAAATTTGGGGAAAATTTTGGGGGAATTTTTTTGGGAAATTTAGGGCAAAAATTTGGGGGAAATCTGGGGGAAAAATTGGGGGAAATTTGGGGGAAAATTTGAGGGAAATTTGGGGGGAAATTTGGGGGGAAATTGGGGGGGAAATTGGGGGGGAAATTTGGGGGAAAATTTTGGGGGAAAATTTTTGGGGGAAATTGGGGGAAAATTTGAGGGGAAATTTTGGGGAAAATTGGAAGGAAATTTGGAGGGAAATTAGGGGCAAATTGGGGGGAATTAGGAAATTGGGGGAATGAGAAAAATTTGGGGAATTGGAAAATTGGGGGAAATTTGGGGGAAAATTAGGGGAAATTGGAGGGGAAATTTTGGGGGAAATTTGGGGCAAATTGGGGGAATTTTGGGGGGAAATTGGAAAATGAGGAAAATTTGAAAATTTTGGGGGAATTTTGGAAATTTAGGGCAAAACTTAAATCTGGGGGAAAAATTGGGGGGAAATGAGGAATTTGGGGGGAAATTTTGGGGAAATTTTGGGGAAAACTTTGGGAGAAATTTTGGGGGAAAATTGGGGGGGAAAATTGGGGAGAATCGAGGCTTTTTGGGGCATTTTGGGGCATTTTGGGGTATTCCGGAGTGCAGCACAAAGTGTGGGGGTTTGGGGCAATTTGGGGAGATTTTGGGCAATTCTGAGGAGAGAGTACAAGGCCCTTTTGGGGGCAGTTTGGGGCTTTTTGGGGCAGCTCTGGGGTAACGGGTGGGAGCGAAGGGTTTGGGGCAATTTGGGGAGATTTGGGGCAATTCCAAGCAAGAAGGAGCAGGTGCAGAGCCCGTTTTGGGGCAATTTGGGGCATTTTGGGTAATTCCGAGTGCCCGGCGTTCCACGGGCTCCGTTTTGGGGGCAATTTGGGGCTTTTGGGGGCAGCTCTGGGGTAACGGGTGGGAGCGAAGGGTTTGGGGTAATTTGAGGAAACTTTGGGCAATTCTGGGCAAGAAGGAGCAGGTGTGAACCTCGTTTTGGGGCAATTTGAGGAGCTTTTGGGTAATTCCGAGTGCCGAGCGTTCCATGAGCAACGTTTTGGGGCAATTTGGGGCTTTTTGGGGCAGTTCTGGGGTAACGGGTGAGAGCGCTGAGTTTGGGGCAATTCAGGGAGATTTTGGGCAATTCCGAGCAAGAAGGAGCAGGTGCAGAGCCCGTTTTGGGGCAATTTGGGGCGATTTGGGGCGATTTGGGGTACTTGTGGGTATCAGGGGGGTGTGAGCGTTGCATTTTGGGGCACTTTGTGTCATTCTGAGCATTCAGAGCGGGGCACAGGCACCGTTTGGGGACAATTTGGGAGATTTTGGGTAAATCCGAGTGCTGAGCGTCCACAGACCCCGTTTTGGGGCAATTTGGGGCGATTTGGGGCCTTTGTGGGGATCGAGGAGGTGCAAACATGACATTTTGGGGCAATTTGTGTCATTCGGGGGCTTCAGAGCCGGGCACAGGCACCGTTTTGGGGCAATTCAGGGAGGTTTTGGGTAATTCCGAGTGCCGGGCGTTCCACGGGCTCCGTTTTGGGGCAATTTGGGGCTTTTTGGGGCAGTTCTGGGGTAATGGGTGAGAGCGCTGAGTTTGGGGCAATTTGGGGAGATTTTGGGCAATTCCGAGCAAGAAGGAGCAGGTGCAGAGCCCGTTTTGGGGCAATTTGGGGCGATTTGGGGCGATTTGGGGCGATTTGGGGTACTTGTGGGTATCCGGGGGGTGTGAGCGTTGCATTTTGGGGCACTTTGTGTCATTCTGAGCATTCAGAGCGGGGCACAGGCACCGTTTGGGGACAATTTGGGAGATTTTGGGTAAATCCGAGTGCCGAGCGTCCACAGACCCCGTTTTGGGGCAATTTGGGGCGATTTGGGGCCTTTGTGGGGATCGGGGAGGTGCAAACATGACATTTTGGGGCAATTTGTGTCATTCGGGGGCTTCAGAGCCGGGCACAGGCACCGTTTTGGGGCAATTCAGGGAGGTTTTGGGTAATTCTGAGTGCCGGGCGTTCCACGGGCTCCGTTTTGGGGCAATCTGAGGTGTTTTGGGGCAGTTCTGGGGTAACGGGTGGGAGCGAAGGGTTTGGGGTAATTTGGGGAGATTTTGGGCAATTCCGAGCAAGAAGGAGCAGGTGCAGAGCCCGTTTTGGGGCAATTTGGGGCATTTTGGGTAATTCCGAGTGCCGGGCGTTCCACGGGCTCCGTTTTGGGGCAATTTGGGGCTTTTTGGGGCAGCTCTGGGGTAACGGGTGGGAGCGAAGGGTTTGGGGTAATTCAGGGAGATTTTGGGCAATTCCGAGCAAGAAGGTGCAGGTGCAAACTTCATTTTGGGGAAATTGGGGAGATTTTGGGTAATTCCAAGTGCCGGGCGTTCCATGAGCGCCGTTTTGGGGTAATTTGGGGCTTTTTGGGGCAGCTCTGGGGTAACGGGTGGGAGCGAAGGGTTTGGGGTAATTTGGGGAGAGTTTGGGCAATTCCGAGCAAGAAGGAGCAGGTGCAAACTCTGTTTTGGGGCAATTTGGGGAGATTTTGGGTAATTCTGAGTGCTGAGCGTCTGCAAGCCCCGTTTTGGGGCAATTTGGGGCTTTTTGGGGCAGTTCTGGGGTGACGGGTGAGAGCGAAGGGTTTGGGGCAATTCAGGGAGATTTTGGGCAATTCCGAGCAAGAAGGAGCAGGTGCAGAGCCCGTTTTGGGGCAATTTGGGGCATTTTGGGTAATTCCCGTGCCGGGCGTTCCACGGGCTCCGTTTTGGGGTAATTTGGGGCTTTTTGGGGCAGTTCTGGGGTAACGGGTGGGAGTGCTGAGTTTGGGGCAATTCAGGGAGATTTTGGGCAATTCCGAGCAAGAAGGAGCAGGTGCAGAGCCCGTTTTGGGGCAATTTGGGAGATTTTGGATAATTCCGAGTGCCGGGCGTTCCATGGGCTCCGTTTTGGGGCAATCTGAGGTGTTTTGGGGCAGTTCTGGGGTAACGGGTGAGAGCGAAGGGTTTGGGGTAATTCAGGGAGATTTTGGGCAATTCTGAGCAAGAAGGAGCAGGTGCAGAGCCCGTTTTGGGGCAATTTGGGGCGATTTGGGGTACTTGTGGGTATCCGGGGGGTGTGAGCGTTGCATTTTGGGGCACTTTGTGTCATTCTGAGCATTCAGAGCGGGGCACAGGCACCGTTTGGGGACAATTTGGGAGATTTTGGGTAATTCCGAGTGCCGAGCGTCCACAGACCCCGTTTTGGGGCAATTTGGGGCGATTTGGGGTCTTTGTGGGGATCGGGGAGGTGCAAACATGACATTTTGGGGCAATTTGTGTCATTCGGGGGCTTCAGAGCCGGGCACAGGCACCGTTTTGGGGCAATTCAGGGAGGTTTTGGGTAATTCCGAGTGCCGGGCGTTCCACGGGCTCCGTTTTGGGGGGAATTTGGGGCCTTTTGGGGGGAATTTTGGGGAGCGTTGGGTTGGGGGCAAATCCCGGGTGGTTTTAGGGGGGGGGGGGGCCGGGCAGCAGCGCGGGGTTTTGGGCCGAATCTCCGCGGTTTTGGGGTCTTTCCGACGCAACGCAGCCGGGGGGGGCGTGGCAGCGATTTAGGGTGCACCACGGGGGGGGGGTCCCCGGTTATATTTAGGGCCCCATTTCCTTGCCCTGCTTAAGATTTAGGGGAGGGGGCTTGATGGGAGGGGGGGGGGGCCCCCTTTCCCAAGGAGGTGTTTGGGTTTGGGGGTGCCCCGCACAGAGGTGCCCCAATGGGGGGGGGGTCTTTAAGAGGGGGGGTGACCCCCAAACCCCCCCCCCAACCCATTGGCGCTCGTGACGCACTCACCCCCCCAACCCCCCCTCCCCAAATTTCCTCCATTCACAAAGTGGGTTTGGGGGAAGAGGAGGAGGAAATGGGGGTGAAGAAGTGGGGTGTGGATGAAGGGGGTCTGTGTGCGCGCGCGGGAAACATCTCCGGGACCCCCGCCCCTCCCCCCCTTCCTCACCCTTAAGCCCCCCCCAAAGTGAAACCACCCCCCCCCCTCCCCACAGCCCCCCCACAGCCCCAGCCCTGCCGCCCCCTCCCCTCCTCCCCTCAGGGCACTCACAGCCGCTCCTCGGCTCCGCTCGGCGCCGCCGCCGCCGCCATTTTCTCCGTCAACGCAAAAAAAAAAAAAAAAAAAAAAAACGGCCGCCACAGGCAGGGAAAAAATAAAATATTTCCTCAAAAAAAAAAAAAAACACCCCAAAAACCCAAGGCCCGATTGGGGAATAAAGTCCTGAGGGGGAAGGGGGTGGGGGTGCTCGGTTTGGGAGGGGGGGGGCAGAGAGATGAAGGGGGGGGCGCTGAGGGGGGGGCGGGGGGGAGGCGGGAGGGGGGGGGGGCCCCGCGCAGCCCAACCGGAGAGGAAACCCGGAGCGAGCCCTCGCCCCGCCCCTTCCGCGCTCCCATTGGCCGAGCCTCCCGCCCGTCAAAGGCGAAGCGGTGGCCGATTGGTCAATGCTTCCCCCCTTCCCCCGCCTCCTCTCCCCCCCGCTGGAAAAGGCGGGGCCGGCGCCTTCCCGGCGGCCGTTGGAATTGGCGGGAAGCGCTGTCAGTTAGCGCCGGCCAAAGGGGGCGGGGACTCCGCAGCCCGCGCCCCTCGCCATTGGGCCCCCGCCGGGACGGCGCCTTCCGATTGGGCGGAGGGGACGCCCGTCAAATGGCGTCACTGAAGCTCCGCCCACCCGGCCCTCCCCTCTCTCCTCCCCCCTCAGTCGCGGCCCCGCTCCCTCTCTTAGCGCAGCGACCGCCCCGGACCCTCCCGTGGGCTGGGCACGCGTTTGAAATCCAACGGCTCTAACGGGCCGAGCCGGGCCGGGCTGCACCCCCCCCTCCGGCAACCGCCCGGCGACCAGAGGGGCTCTGAGGAGTCATTCAGGGGGTCCCCGAGTCCCTCAGGTCCTTCAGGGGTCCCTCAGAGGGTCCCCGGGTCCCTCACGGGGTCCCTGGGGTCTCTCAGGGGGTCCCCAACTCCCTCAGGTCCCTCACGGGGTCTCAGGGGTCCCTCAGATGTATCAGGGGGTCCCCGGCTCCCTTAGGTCCCTCAGGTACCTCACGAGGTCCCTCAGGGGGTCTCAGGGGTCTCTCAGGGGTCCTTGAGGGGGTCGTAGGTTCCTGAGGGGGTCATTGGGTTCCTCAGGTCACTCAGGGGTCTCCTCAGGGGGTCCCCGGGTCTCTCAGGGGTCCCTCACGGCGTCCCCAACTCTCTCAGGTCCCTCAGGGTCTCTCACAGGGTCTCAGGGGTCCCTCAGGGGGTCCCCGGCTCCCTCAGGTCCCTCAGAGGGTCTCAGGAGTCTCTCAGGGGGTCCAAGAGTCCCTCAGGTGGCTCAGGGGTCTCTCAGGGGTCCTTGAGGGGGTCGTAGGGTCCTGAGGTGGTCACTGGGTCCCTCAGGGGGTCCCCGGGTCTCTCACGGGGTCTCAGGGGTCCCTCAGGGGGTCCCCGGCTCCGTCAGGTACCTCACGGTGTCACTCAAGGGGTCCTCATGTCCCTCAGGTTGTGTCAGGGGTCCCTCAGGGTTCTCTCACGGGGTCCCCAACTCCCTCAGGTCCCTCAGGAGTCTCTCAGGGGTCCCCGGGTTCCTCACGGGGTCTCAGGGGTCTCTCAGGGGGTCCCCGAGTCCCTCAGGTCCCTCAGGGGTCCCTCAGGGGGTCCCCGGCTCCCTCAGAGGTCCCTCAGGTACCTCATGGGGTCGCTCAGGGGTCCCCAGGTCTCCCAGGTTCCTCAGGGGGTCCCCGGGTCCCTCATGGGGTCTCAGGGGTCTCTCAGGGGGTCTCAGGAGTCCTCGGGTCCCTCAGGTCCCCCAGGGGGTCCCCAGGTCTCTCAGGGGTCCCTCAGGTACCTCACGGGATCCCCAACTCCTTCAGGTCCCTCAGGGGGTCTCAAGGGTCCCTGGGGACCCGAGGTGCTCTCAGCGGTCCCTCATGGGGTCCCCGAATCCCTCAGGGGTCTCCTCAGGGGGTCCCCGGGTCTCTCACGGGGTCTCAGGGGTCCCTCAGGGGGTCCCCAGCTCGCTCAGGTCCCTCACGGTGTCACTCAAGGGGTCCTCATGTCCCTCAGGGGGTGTCAGGGGTCCCCTCAAGGTCCTCTCACGGGGTCCCCAACTCCCTCAGGTCCCTCAGGAGTCTCTCAGGGGGTCCCCGGGTTCCTCACGGGGTCTCAGGGGTCTCTCAGGGGTCTCTCAGGGGTCCTTGAGGGGGTCGTAGGGTCCTGAGGGGGTCACTGGGTCCCTCAGGGGTCCCCGGGTCTCTCAGGGGTCCCTCAGGTACCTTAAGGGGTCCCCGGCTCCCTCAGGTCTCTCAGGGGTCTCCGGGTCCCTCAGGTCCTTAGGGGTCTCTCAGGGGTTCCTGAGGGAGCCGTAGGGTCCTGAGGGGGTCACTGAGTCCCTCAGGGGGTCTTAGGGGTCTTCTCAGGGGGTCCCCGGGTTCCTCAGGGGTCTCTCAGGGGTACCTCACGGGGTCCCTCAGGGGGTCTCCAACTCTCTCAGTTCCCTCAGGGGTCCCCAGGTCCCTCACAGGGTTGCAATGGTCCCTGAGGGGGTCACTGGGTCTCAGGGGTCTCTCAAGGGGTCCCCGGGTCTCTCAGGGGTCCCTCAGGTACCTCACCGGGTCCCCGGCTCCCTCAGGTTCCTCAGGGGGTCTCAGGGGTCCCTGGGTCTCTCAGGTGGCTCAGGGGTCTCTCAGGGGTCCTTGAGGGGGTCGTAGGGTCCTGAGGGGGTCACTGGGTCCCTCAGGGGTCCCCGGGTCTCTCAGGGGTCCCTCAGGTCCCTCAGGGATCTCCTCAGGGGGTCCCCGGGTCTCTCACGGGGTCTCAGGGTTCCTCACGGGGGTCCCCGGCTCCCTCAGGTCCCTCAGGTCCCTCACGGTGTCACTCAAGGGATCCTCATGTCCCTCAGGGGGTGTCAGGGGTCCCCTCAGGGTTCTCTCACGGGGTCCCCAACTCCCTCAGGTCCCTCAGGATTTTCTCAGGGGGTCCCCGGGTTCCTCACGGGGTCTCAGGGGTCTCTCAGGGGGTCCCCGAATCCCTCAGGGGTCCCTCATGGGGTCCCCGGGTCTCTCACGGGGTCTCAGGGGTCCCTCAGGGGGTCCCCGGCTCCGTCAGGTCCCTCACGGTGTCACTCAAGGGGTCCTCATGTCCCTCAGGGGGTGTCAGGGGTCTCTCAGGGGTCCTTGAGGGGGTGTAGGGTCCTGAGGGGGTCACTGGGTCCCTCAGGGGTCCCCGGGTCTCTCAGGGGTCCCTCAGGGTTCCCTCAGGGGGTCCCCAGCTCGCTCAGGTACCTCACGGTGTCACGGTCCTCATCTCCCTCAGGGGGTGTCAGGGGTCCCCTCAGGGTCCTCTCACGGGGTCCCCAACTCCCTCAGGTCCCTCAGGGGTCCCTCAGGGGGTCCCCGGCTCCCTCAGAGGTCCCTCAGATACCTCATGGGGTCGCTCAGGGGTCCCCAGGTCTCCCAGGTTCCTCAGGGGGTCCTCGGGTCCCTCACAGGGTCTCAGGGGTCTCTCAGGGGGTCTCAGGGGTCCCCGTGTCCCTCGGGTCCCTCCGGTACCTCACGGGGTCCCTCAAGGGGTCCTCAGGGGGTGTCAGGGGTCCCCAATCCCCTCAGGTCCCTCAGGGGTCTCCAGGTCCCTCAAGTCCTTAGGGGTCTCTCAGGGGTTCCTGAGGGAGTTGTAGGGTCCTGAGGGGGTCACTGAGTCCCTCAGGGGGTCTTAGGGGTCCTCTCAGGGGGTCCCCGGGTTCCTCAGGGGTCTCTCAGGGGTACCTCACGGGGTCCCTCAGGGGGTCCCCAACTCTCTCAGTTCCCTCAGGGGTCCCCAGGTCCCTCACAGGGTTGCAATGGTCCCTGAGGGGGTCACTGGGTCCCTCAGGGGTCTCTCAGGGGGTCCCCGGGCCTCTCAGGGGTCCCTCAGGTACCTCACGGGGTCCCCGGCTCCCTCAGGTCCCTCAGGGGATCTCAGGGGTCCCCGGGTCTCTCATGGGGTCTCAGGGGTCTCTCAGGGGGTCCCCGAGTCCCTCAGGTGGCTCAGGGGTCGCTCAGGGGTCCTTGAGGGGGTCGTAGGGTCCTGAGGGGGTCACTGGGTCCCTCAGGGGGTCCCTGGGTCTCTCAGGGGTCCCTCAGGTCCCTCAAGGATCTCCTCAGGGGGTCCCCGGGTCTCTCACAGGGTCTCAGGGTTCCTCACGGGGGTCCCCGGCTCCCTCATGTCCCTCATGGTGTCACTCAAGGGGTCCTCATGTCCCTCAGGGGGTGTCAGGGGTCCCCTCAAGGTCCTCTCACGGGGTCCCCAACTCCCTCAGGTCCCTCAGGAGTCTCTCAGGGGGTCCCCGGGTTCCTCACGGGGTCTCAGGGGTCTCTCAGGGGTCCTTGAGGGGGTCGTAGGGTCCTGAGGGGGTCATTGGGTCCCTCAGGGGTCCCCGGGTCTCTCAGGGGTCCCTCAGGTCCCTCAGGGATCTCCTCAGGGGGTCCCCGGGTCTCTCACGGAGTCTCAGGGTTCCCTCAGGGGGTCCCCAGGTCCCTCAGGTCCCTCAGGTACCTCACGGTGTCACTCAAGGGGTCCTCATCTCCCTCAGAGGGTGTCAGGGGTCCCCTCAGGGTCCTCTCACGGGGTCCCCAACTACCTCAGGTCCCTCAGGAGTCTCTCAGGGGGTCCCCGAGTCTCTCATGGGGTCTCAGGGGTCTCTCAGGGGGTCCCCGAGTCCCTCAGGTCCCTCAGGGGTCCCTCAGGGGGTCCCCGGCTCCCTCAGAGGTCCCTCAGGTACCTCATGGGGTCGCTCAGGGGTCCCCAGGTCTCCCAGGTTCCTCAGGGGGTCCCCGGGTCCCTCATGGGGTCTCAGGGGTCTCTCAGGGGGTCTCAGGAGTCCTCGGGTCCCTCAGGTCCCCCAGGGGGTCCCCAGGTCTCTCAGGGGTCCCTCAGGTACCTCACGGGATCCCCAACTCCTTCAGGTCCCTCAGGGGGTCTCAAGGGTCCCTGGGGACCCGAGGTGCTCTCAGCGGTCCCTCAGGGAGTCCCCGAATCCCTCAGGGGTCCCTCAGGGGGTCCCCGGCTCCCTCAGGTCCCTCACGGTGTCACTCAAGGGGTCATCTTGTCCCTCAGGGGGTGTCAGGGGTCCCCTCAGGGTTCTCTCACGGGGTCCCCAACTCCCTCAGGTCCCTCAGGAGTCTCTCAGGGGGTCCCCGGGTTCCTCACGGGGTCTCAGGGGTCTCTCAGGGGGTCCCCGAATCCCTCAGGGGTCCCTCAGGGGGTCCTCGGGTCCCTCACAGGGTCTCAGGGGTCTCTCAGGGGGTCTCAGGGGTCCCCGTGTCCCTCAGGTCTCTCCGGTACCTCACGGGGTCCCTCAAGGGGTCCTCAGGGGGTGTCAGGGGTCCCCAACCCCCTCAGGTCCCTCAGGGGTCCCCGGGTCCTTCAGGTCCTTAGGGGTCTCTCAGGGGTCCCTGAGGGAGTCGTAAGGTCCTGAGGGGGTCACTGAGTCCCTCAGGGGGTCTTAGGGGTCCTCTCAGGGGGTCCCCGGGTTCCTCAGGGGTCCCTCAGGGGTACCTCACGGGGTCCCTCAGGGGGTCCCCAACTCTCTCAGTTCCCTCAGAGGTCCCCAGGTCCCTCAGAGGTCCCTCAATGGTACCTGAGGGGGTCGTAGGGTCCTGAGGGGGTCACTGAGTCCCTCAGGGGTCTCTCAAGGGGTCCCCGGCTCCCTCATGTCCCTCAGGAGTCTCTCAGGGGGTCCCCGAGTCCCTCAGGTGGCTCAGGGGTCGCTCAGGGGCCCCTGAGGGGGTCGTAGGGTATTGAGGTGGTCACTGGGTCCCTCAGGGGGTCCCCGGCTCCCTCAGGGGTCCCTCAGGTCCCTCAGGGGTCTCCTCAGGGCGCCCCAGGGGGTCCTCAGGTCCCTTGGCTCCCTCAGGTCCTTCAGGGGTCCCTCAGGGGGTCCTCGGGTCCCTCATGGGGTCTCAGGTGTCCCTCAGGGGATCAGAGGGTCCTGAGGGGGTCACTGGGTCCCTCAGGGGTCTCTCAAGGGGTCCCCGGGTCTCTCAGGGGTCCCTCAGGTACCTCACGGGGTCCCCGGCTCCCTCAGGTCCCTCAGAGGGTCTCAGGGGTCCCCGGGTCTCTCATGGGGTCTCAGGGGTCTCTCAGGGGGTCCCCGAGTCCCTCAGGTGGCTCAGGGGTCCCTCAGGGGTCTCTCAGGGGTCGTTGAGGGTGTCGTGGGGTCCTGCGGGGGTCACTGGGTCCCTCAGGGGGTCCCCGGGTCTCTCACGGGGTCTCAGGGTTCCTCACGGGGGTCCCCGGCTCCCTCAGGTCCCTCACGGTGTCACTCAAGGGGTCCTCATGTCCCTCAGGGGGTGTCAGGGGTCCCCTCAGGGTCCTCTCACGGGGTCCCCAACTCCCTCAGGTCCCTCAGGAGTCTCTCAGGGGGTCCCCGGGTTCCTCACAGGGTCTCAGGGGTCTCTCAGGGGGTCTCAGGGGTCCCCGTGTCCCTCAGGTCTCTCCGGTACCTCACGGGGTCCCTCAAGGGGTCCTCAGGGGGTGTCAGGGGTCCCCAACCCCCTCAGGTCCCTCAGGGGTCCCCGGGTCCCTCAGGTCCTTAGGGGTCTCTCAGGGGTCCCTGAGGGAGCCGTAGGGTCCTGAGGGGGTCACTGAGTCCCTCAGGGGGTCTTAGGGGTCTTCTCAGGGGGTCCCCGGGTTCCTCAGGGGTCTCTCAGGGGTACCTCACGGGGTCCCTCAGGGGGTCCCCAACTCTCTCAGTTCCCTCAGGGGTCCCCAGGTCCCTCAGGGGGTCCCCAACTCTCTCAGTTCCCTCAGGGGTCCCCAGGTCCCTCAAAGGGTTGCAATGGTCCCTGAGGGGGTCACTGGGTCCCTCAGGGGTCTCTCAAGGGGTCCCCGGGTCTCTCAGGGGTCCCTCAGGTACCTCACCGGGTCCCCGGCTCCCTCAGGTCCCTCAGGGGGTCTCAGGGGTCCCCGGGTCTCTCAGGGGGTCTCAGGGGTCTCTCAGGGGGTCCCCGAGTCCTTCAGGTGGCTCAGGGGTCGCCCAGGGGTCTCTCAGGGGTTCCCCGGGTCTCTCAGGTCCCTCAAGGGGTGTCAGGGGGTCTCAGGGGTCCCCTCAGGGGTCTCTCAGGGGGTCTCAGGGGTCCCCTCAGGAGTGTCTCAGGGGGTCCCCCGATCTCTCCGCTCCCTCAGGGTTCCCTCAGGGGGTCCCCGGGTCCCTCACTCGACCCCGAGGTTCTCCCCCTGCCCCCCTCAGTGCCTCAAATGCCCCCAGTACGAAACTGCCCCCCCCGACCCCAATTGCCCCCCAGGAATCAGAATTCCCACAGCCCCCCGTACCCCAAATCACCCCCCCGTACCCCAAATCACCCCCCCGTACCCCAAACTGTCCCCCGTACCCCAAACTGTCCCCCGTACCCCAAATTCCCCCACACACCCCAAGTTCCCCAACCCCGGGTGCCCCAAATTCTCCCCCCCGTACCCCAAATCCCCCCCCGTACCCCAAACCCCTCCCGCACCCCAAATCCCCCCCCGCACCCCAAATCCCCCCCCGTACCCCAAACCCCTCCCGCACCCCAAATCCCCCCCGTACCCCAAATCCCCCCCCGCACCCCAAATCCCCCCCCGAGTGCCCCAAATTCTCCCCTGTACCCCAACCCCCCCCGCACCCCAAATCCCCCCCCGCACCCCAAATCCCCCCCCGTACCCCAAACCTCCCGCACCCCAACCCCAACCCAAACCCCCGCACCCCAAATCCCCTACCCCAAATCCCCGTACCCCAAATCCCCCTGAGTGCCCCAAATTCTCCCTGCACCCCAACCCCGCACCCCAAACCCCCCTGCACCCCTAATCTCCCCTGTAACCCCCATTGCCCCCCCGCACCTCAACCCCCCCGTACCCCAAACCCCTCCGGGTTGCCCCAAATTTCTCCCCCCGCACCCCAAATTCCCCCCTGGGTGCCCCAAACCCCCCCCGTACCCCAAATTCCCCCCCGTACTCCCAACTGTCCCCCCTGCACCCCAAATTCCCCCCTGGATGCTCCAAGCACCCCCGTACCCCAAATTTGCCTCCGCACCCCAAATCCCCCCCCGTACCCCAAATTCTCCCCCCGTACCCCAAATCCCCCCCCCGAGTGCCCCAAATCCTCCCCGCACCCCAAACCCCTCCCGCACCCCAAATCCCCCCGAGTGCCCCAAATTCTCCCCTGTACCCCAAATCCCCCCCGCACCCCAAAATCGCCCCCGTACCCCAACCCCCCCCCGCACCCCTAATCCCCCCCGTAACCCCCATTGCCCCCCCGCACCCCAACCCCCCCGTACCCCAAACCCCTCCGGGTTGCCCCGAATTCCCTCCCCGCACCCCAAATTCCCCCCTGGGTGCTCCAAGCACCCCCGTACCCCAAATTTGCCTCCGCACCCCAAATCCCCCCCCGTACCCCAAATTCTCCCCCCGTACCCCAAATCCCCCCCCGAGTGCCCCAAGTTCTCCCCTGTACCCCAAATCCTCCCCGCACCCCAAATCCCCCCCGTACCCCAAACCCCTCCTGTACCCCAACCCCCCCCCGCACCCCTAATCCCCCCCATAACCCCCATTGCCCCCCCGCACCCCAACCCCCCCGTACCCTAAACCCCTCCGGGTTGCCCCGAATTCCCCCCCTGCACCCCAAATTCCCTCCCCGGGTGCCCCAAATTCCCCCCCGTACCCCAAATTCCCCCCCGTACTCCCAACTGTCCCCCCTGCACCCCAAATTCCCCCCTGGGTGCCCCAAGCACCCCCGTACCCCAAACCCCTCCCGCACCCCAAATCCCCCCCGCACCCCAAATCCCCCCCATAACCCCCATTGCCCCCCCCCCAGCAACCCCCCCGTACCCCAAACCCCTCCGGGTTGCCCCAAACTCCCCCCCCCGCACCCCAATTCCCCCCGCACCCTTATTTAAATTTGGGGGGGGGGCTTCACCCCTAAGCAGCTCCCCCCCTCCATGGGCCCCCCCCCTGCCCTTCCCCGGGGGGTGTTTCTTGTGTGCCCCCCCCTCTATTTTTTCTTTTTGGGGGGGGGGGTCCCCCCATAATCCGCTCCGGATTTAGCGCTAATTAATCCCTCGTTAACCCCCCCGGGATTACGGGGACGCTCACCCCGGGGGGGGGGAGAAGGCGGGGGGGAGGGGGAGGAAGGGGTGGGGGGCCAAGGGGGTATGGGACCCCCACCCCGAGGGGTGCTGGGGAATGAGTACGACCCCTCCCCCCCAGGGATGGGGGTTTTGGGGGGCCAGGGGGGGTTTGGTGTCCTGGGAGGGGGTGGGGAGGGGTTTGGGGTCCAAGGGGGTTGGAGGGGGTTTGGGGGTGTCCAGAGGGGTTTGGGGGTGTCCAGGGGTTGGGGGTCGGGAGGGGGTTTGGGGGTCCCGGGGGGGGGTGGGAAGGGATTTGGGGGGCCCAAGGGGGGGTTGAGGGGGCCTTGGGGGGGTCGGGAGGGGGATTTTGGGGGTGTCCAGAGGGGTTTGGGGGTGTCCAGGGGGTGTTGGGCGGGTCGGAAGGGGGTTTTGGAGGTCCCGGGGGGGCTGGGGAAGGGTTTGGGGGGGTCTTGGGGGTCCCGGGGGGGCTTGGGGGGGTCGAGAAGGGGTTTTGGGGGGTCCGGAGGGGTTTGGGGGTGTCCAGGGGGTGTTGGGGGGGGCGGGACGGGGTTTGGGGGTCCTGGGGGTGGGGAGGATTTGGGGGTCCAAGTTGGGGCTGAGGGGATTTGGGGTCGAGGTTGGTGTGTTGGGGGGCGGGAGGGGGTTGGGGCCCGGGGTGGGGGAAGGGGTTTGGGGGTCCAAGGGGGTTGGGGGTCGGGAGGGGGTTTGGGGATCCTGGGGGGCTGGGGAGGATTTTGGGGTGTCCAGGGGTGCTGGTGGGGTCGGGAGGGGGTTTGGGGGTGTCCAGGGGTGTTGGGGGTCGGGAGGGGGTTTGGGGATCCTGGTGGGGAGGGGATTTTGGGGGTGTCCAGGGGGTGCTGGTGGGGTCGGGAGGGGGTTTGGGGGTCCCGGGGAGGGGTGGGAAGGGATTTGGGGTGTCCAAGGGGGGGTTGGGGGGGCCTTGGGGGGGGTCGGGAGGGGATTTTGGGGGTGTCCAGAGGGGTTTGGGGGTGTCCAGGGGGTGTTGGGGGGGGCGGGAGGGGGTTTGGGGGTGCCGGGGGGGGCTGGGGAAGGGTTTGGGGGGGTCTTGGGGGTCCCGGGGGGGCTTGGGGGGGTCGAGAAGGGGTTTTGGGGGGTCCGGAGGGGGTTTTGGGGGAGTCTTGGGGGGGGTTCAGGGGGTTTTTGGGGGTGTCCAGAGGGGTTTGGGGGTCCCGGGGGGGCTGGGGAAGGGTTTGGGGGGGTCTTGGGAGTCCCAAGGGGGCTTGGGGGGGTCGAGAAGGGGTTTTGGGGGGTCCGGAGGGGTTTGGGGGTGTCCAGGGGGTGTTGGGGGGGCGGGAGGGGGTTTGGGGGTCCCGGGGGGGCTGAGGAGGGGTTTGGGGGGGTCTTGGGGGTCCCGGGGGGGCTTGGGGGGTTTTGGGGGGGTTTGGGGGCATCCGGAGGGGGTTTTGGGGGGCCAGAGGGGGTTTTGGGGGGGTCTTGGGGGGATTTGGGGGGTCGAGAGGGGGATTTGGGGGGTAAGGAGGGGTTTGGGGGTGCCGAGGGGTGCTTGGGGGGGTTTGGGGGGTCCAGGGGGAAGTTGGGGGGGGGCTTGGGAGGGATTTGGGGGGTCCGGAGGGGGTTTGGGGGGTGAGAGGGGCCTTAGGGGAGTTTGGGGGGTTCGGAGGGGGTTTGGGGGGTCAGGGGGGGCTGGAGAGGGGTTTGGGGGGTCCAGGGTGGGTTTGGGGGACTCGGGGGGATCTGGGGGGGCTCGGGAGGGGTTTTTGGGGGTGTCGGGAGGGGGTTGGGGGAATCTTGGGGGGTCCAGAGGGGGGCTGTGGGGGTCGGGAGGGGGTTTTGGGGGGCTTTGGGGGTGCCAGGGGGGTCTTGGGGGGTCGAAAGAGGTTTTGGGGGGTCCGGAGGGGGTTTGAGGGGTGCAGAGGGGGCTTTAGGGGGGGTCTTGGGGGATTTGGGGGGGTCGGGAGGGGGTTTTAGGGGGGGTCTTGGGGGGTTCGGGGGAGGCTTGGGAGGACTGGGGGGTCCGGAGGGGATTTTGGGGGTCCCGGGGGGGGGCTGGGGAGGGGTTTGGGGGGTCCAGGGTGGGTTTGGGGGGGTCGGGAGGGGGTAATGAGGGATCTTGGGGGGCTTGGGGGGGTCAGGAGGGAATTTGGGGGGTCCCGGGTGGGTTTTGGGGCTCAGGATTGTCCCAGGTGGGTTTGGGGGTGCAGGGGGTGCCCCGGGTGGGGTTTGGGGTGTCCGGGGTGGTTTGGGGGTGTCCCGGGTGGGTTTAGGGTGCAGGGGATATTGGGGTGATTTGGGGGTGTCCTGGGTGATTCGAGAGTCTCCGGGGTGGTTTTGGGGTGTCCGAAGTGGTTTTGGGGGTGCAGGGAGTGATTTGGGGGTGCAGGGAGTGGTTCGGGGGTGTCCGGGGTGTTTTTGGGGTGCAGGGTTAGTTTGGGGGTGCAGAGGGTGTCGGGTTGATTTGGGGGTGCAGAGGTGGTTTCCGGGGTGATTTGGGGGTGCAGGGGTGATTTGGGGGTACAGGGGTGGTTTGGGGGCTGCAGGGGGTGTTGGGGTGATTTGGGGGTGCAGGAGGTGGGTAGGGGGTGTCCCGGGTGGTTTTGGGGTGCAGGGGGGTTGGGGTGATTCGGGGATCTCCGGGGTGATTTGGGGGTGCAGGGGTGATTTGGGGGTGTCTGGGGTGGTTCGGGGGTGCGGGGATGATTTGGGGGTGCAGGGGGGGTCTGGGGTGATTCAGGGGTCTCCTGGGTGGTTTGGGGGTGTCTGGGGTGGTTCGGGGGTGTCCTGGGTGATTTGGGGGTGCAGGGGGGGTCTGGGGTGATTTGGGGGTGTCCATGGTGGTTTTGGGGTGTTTTGGGGGTGGTTCGGGGGTGTCCCGGGTGATTTGGGGGTGCAGGGGGGGTCTGGGGTGATTCAGGGGTGTCCATGGTGGTTTTGGGGTGTCCTGGGTGGTTCGGGGGTGTCCTGGGTGATTTGGGGGTGCAGGGGTGGTTCGGGGGTCTCTGGTTGATTTGGGGGTGCAGGGGGGGTCTGGGGTGATTCGGGGGTGTCCTGGGTGGTTTGGGGGTGCAGGGGTGGTTCGGGGGTCTCTGGGTTGATTTGGGGGTGCAGGGGGGGTCTGGGGTGATTTGGGGGTGTCCATGGTGGTTTTGGGGTGTCCTGGGTGGTTCGGGGGTGTCCCGGGTGATTTGGGGGTGCAGGAGGGGTCTGGGGTGATTTGGGGGTGTCCATGGTGGTTTTGGGGTGTCCTGGGTGGTTCGGGGGTGTCCCGGGTGATTTGGGGGTGCAGGGGGGGTCTGGGGTGATTCAGGGGTCTCCTGGGTGGTTTTGGTGTCCTGGGTGGTTCGGGGGTGTCCTGGGTGATTTGGGGGTGTCTGGGGTGGTTCAGGGGTCTCTGGTTGATTTGGGGGTGCAGGGGGGGTCTGGGGTGATTTGGGGGTGTCCTGGGTGGTTTGGGGGTGTCCTGGGTGGTTTGGGGGTGTCCTGGGTGATTTGGGGGTGTCTGGGGTGATTCAGGGGTCTCCTGGGTGGTTTGGGGGTGTCTGGGGTGGTTCGGGGGTCTCTGGGTTGCTTTGGGGGTCTCCGGGGTGTTTTGGGGGTGCAGCCATTGGGGTTATTTGCGGTGGGGGAGGGGCGTCCCCATTGGAGGGGGGGGGGGTTCTGCCCCTCCCTGATCCCCCCAAATCCGCTCAATCCTTGGGGTGATTACAGCCCCCCCAAAGCCTTTTTGGGGGGGGGGGAGCCCCCTAAGCCCCCCAGCTCAGCCCAGCTCAGCCCAGCTCAGCCCCGATTAAAGGCCGGGGAGGGGAGCCGGGGGGGGGCAGCCCCCCCACCCTATAAAGGGGTCCCCCCTGCGCGTCCCCCCCCCGTCCCCCCGCGTCCCCCCCACGGCCGCCATGCGGCAGGAGGAGCTCCCGGAGGACTTTTACATCCCGGCCATTTTGGAGACCCCCAACATGAGCTCCCTCAGCCCCTTCCTGGTCCCCCAGACCCATTTGGCTCCGCCGGGGGTTTTCCGGGCCATGGCGGGGTTCATGTTCCTCTTGGTGTTCCTGGGGGTCCCTCTCAACAGCCTGACCATCCTGGCCACCCTGCGCTACAAGAAGCTCCGCTCCCACCTTAATTACATCCTCGTTAATTTGGCCCTTTCCAACCTCCTGGTGGTTTGTGTCGGCTCCACCACCGCCTTCTACAGCTTCTCCCAGATGTATTTCGCCCTGGGCCCCACCGCCTGCAAGGTCGAGGGGTTCGCTGCCACCCTGGGAGGTAAAAACTGGGGAGGGGGAGAGAGGGGGGATCCCCAGGAAGATGGAGGGGTGGGGGGGACCTGGGGGATCCTGAGGGAGCCGGAAGGATGGGGGGATCCTGAGGGATGGGGAGAACCCAGGGATCCCCAGGGAGCAGAAGGGATGGGGGGGACCCGGGGGATCCTGAGGGAGCCAGAAGGATGGGGGGGTCCTGAGGGATCCTGAGGGATGGGGGGAAAAAAGGGATGGGGGGACACCAAGGGATCCCGAGGTATGGGGGACACCAAGGGATGGAGGGATCCCAAAGGATCCTGAGGAATGGGGGGGAACCAGGGATCCCAAGGGATCCTGAGGGATGGGGGGAAAAAAGGGATGGGGGGACAATGAGGGATCCTGAGGGATGGGGGACACCAAGGGATGGAGGGATCCCAAGGGAGATGGAGGGGTGGGGGGAACCAGGGGATCCTGAGGGAGCCAGAAGGATGGGGGGGTCCTGAGGGATGGGGAGAACCCAGGGATCCCCAGGGAGCAGAAGGGATGGGGGGGACCCGGGGGATCCTGAGGGAGCCAGAAGGATGGGGGGATCCAGAGGGATGGGGGGATCCAGAGGGATCCTGAGGAATGGGGGGGACCCAGGGATCCCGAGGAATCCTGAAGGATGTGGGGACTGAGGGATCCTGAGGGATGGGGGGGAAAAAGGGATGGGGGGACACCAAGGGATCCCAAGGTATGGGGGACACCAAGGGATGGAGGGATCCCAAGGGATCCTGAGGGATGTGGGGAAAAAAGGGATGGGGGGACAACGAGGGATCCTGAGGGACGGGGGACACCAAGGGATGGAGGGATCCCAAGGGATCCTGAGGAATGGGGGGGACCCAGGGATCCCGAGGGATCCTGAGGGATGTGGGGACTGAGGGATCCAGAGGGATGGGGGGAAAAAAAGGGATGGGGGGGACAACGAGGGATCCCAAGGTATGGGGGACACCAAGGGATGGAGGGATCCCAAGGGATCCTGAGGGATAGGGGGATCCAGAGAGGTTGAGGGAAAAAAAGGGATGGGGGGATCCCAAGGGATCCTGAGGGAGCCAGAAAGATGGGGGGATCCTGAGGGATGGGGGGATCCTGAGGGGTGGGGGACACCAAGGGATGGAGGGAAAAAAAGGGATGGGGGGATCCCGAGGGATGGGGAGATCCTGAGGGATGGGGGGGACCTGAGGGATCCTGAGGCAGCTGGAGGGATGGGGGGATCCAGAGGGATGGGGGGATCCAGAGGGATGGGGGGGACCTGAGGGGTGGAGGGATCCTAAGGGATGAGGTGATCCCAAGGGATGGAGGGACAAAAAGGGCTGGGGGGATCTGAAGGGGTCCTGAGGGATGTGGGGGGCTGAGGGATCCCGAGGGATGGGGGACACAGAGGGATGGAGGGATCCCAAGGGACACAAAGAGATGGAGAGGTTGGGGTTGGGGTTGTTGGGTGTCGAGAGGTTGGGCTGGGGGGACATGGGATGGAGGGACACCAGGGTGACATCAGGGGGAGGGGGACAGCATGGGGAGGGGGCCAGCAGGTCCCTGAGGCCCTGGGTGGCTTGGATGGGTGAGTTGGGTTGGGTTGGTTGGGTTGGGTTGGTTGGGTTGGTTGGGTTGGTTGGGTTGGGTTGGGTTGGTTGGGTTGGGTTGGTTGGGTTGGGTTGGGTTGGTTGGGTTGGGTTGGTTGGGTTGGTTGGGTTGGTTGGGTTGGGTTGATTGGGTTGGTTGGGTTGGGTTGGTTGGTTGGGTTGGGTTGGTTGGTTGGGTTGGTTGGTTGGGTTGGGTTGGGTTGGTTGGGTAGGTTGGTTGGGTTGGTTGGGTTGGGTTGGTTGGGTTGGTTGGTGGGTTGGTTGGGTTGGGTTGGTTGGGTTGGGTTGGTTGGTTGGGTTGGGTTGGTTGGGTTGGGTTGGTTGGGTTGGTTGGTTGGTTGGTTGGTTGGGTTCATTGGGCTGGGTGGGTTGAGTTCATTGGGTTCGTTGGGCTCATTGGGTTGGTTGGTTGGGTGGATTGGTTGGGTTTGCTAGGTTGGGTTTGTTGGGTTCATTGGGATGGTTGGTTGGGTGTGTTGGGTGGTTGGTTGTGTTCCTTGAGTTCACCGGGTTGGTTGGGTTGGTTGGGTTGGGTTCCTTGGTTTCCTTGGATTCCTTGGAGTCCTTGGGTTGGTTGGTTGGGTGTGTTGGGTGTGTTGAGTGGTTGGGTTGAGTTGGTTGGTTGGGTTGGGTTGGTTGGGTTGGTTGGGTTGGGTTGGTTGGTTGGGTTGGGTTGGTTGGGTTGGTTGGGTTGGGTTGGTTGGTTGGGTTGGTTGGGTTGGGTTGGTTGGTTGGGTTGGGTTGGTTGGGTTGGTTGGGTTGGGTTGGTTGGTTGGGTTGGGTTGGTTGGGTTGGTTGGTTGGTTGGTTGGGTTCATTGGGCTGGGTGGGTTGAGTTCATTGGGTTCGTTGGGCTCATTGGGTTGGTTGGGTGGGTGGAGTGGTTGGGTTTGCTGGGTTCATTGGGATAGTTGGTTGGGTGTGTTGGGTGGTTGGGTTGGGTTGGTTGGGTTGGTTGGGTTGGGTGTGTTGGTTGGGTTGGGTTGGTTGGGTTGGTTGGGTTGGGTGTGTTGGTTGGGTTGGGTTGGTTGGGTTGGTTGGGTTGGGTGGGTTGGTTGGGTTGGGTTGGTTGGGTTGGGTTGGTTGGTTGGGTTGGGTTGGTTGGTTGGGTTGGGTTGGTTGGGTTGGGTGGGTTGGTTGGTTGGGTTGGGTTGGGTTGGTTGGTTGGGTTGGGTTGGTTGGGTTGGTTCGTTGGGTTTGTTTGGTGTGTTGAGTGGTTGGGTTGGGTTGGGTGTGTTGGTTGGTTGGGTTGGTTGGGTTGGGTGGCTGGGTTCATTGGGTTGATCGGGTTGGTTGGGTTTGTTGGGTGTGTTGAGTGGTTGGGTTGGTTGGTTGGTTCAGGGTTGGTTGGTTGGGTGTTGGTTGGTTGGTTGGATTGGTTGGTTGGGTTGGTTGGGTGGGTTGGTTGGGTGGGTTGGGTTGGTTGGGTTGTTGGGTTCATTTGGTTGGTTGGTTGGGTTGGTTGGGTTGGTTGGGTTGGTTGGGTTCATTGGGTTGGTTGGTTGGGTTGGTTGGTTGGGTTGGGTTGGTTGGGTTAGTTGGGTTTGTCGGGTTCATTGGGTTGGTTGGTTGGGTTGGGTTGGTTGGGTTAGTTGGGTTCATTTGGTTGGTTGGGTTGGGTTGGTTGGGTTGGTTGGGTTTGTTGGGTTCATTGGGTTGGTTGGTTGGGTTGGGTTGGTTGGTTGGGTTGGTTGGTTGGGTTAGTTGGTTGGGTTGGTTGGGTTGGTTGGGTTGGTTGGGTTCATTGGGTTGGTTGGTTGGGTTGGTTGGTTGGGTTCATTAGGTTGGTTGGTTGGGTTGGTTGGTTGGGTTGGTTGGTTGGGTTGGTTGGATTGGTTGGTTGGATTGGTTGGTTGGGTTAGTTGGGTTTGTCAGGTTCATTGGGTTGGTTGGTTGGGTTGGGTTGATTGGGTTCATTGGGTTGGTTGGTTGGGTTGGGTTGATTGGGTTGATTGGGTTGGTTGGTTGGGTTGGTTGGTTGGGTTGGTTGGATTGATTGGTTGGGTTGGTTGGTTGGGTTGGTTGGTTGGGTTAGTTGGGTTTGTCGGGTTCATTGGGTTGGTTGGGGGGGTGTGGGTGCATCCCCCCACGGTCGGGGTGTCCCCAGGCATGGTCAGTCTCTGGTCCTTGGCCGTGGTGGCCTTCGAGCGGTTCCTGGTGGTCTGCAAGCCCCTGGGCCAGTTCACCTTCCGGGGCAGCCACGCGCTCCTGGGCTGTGCCGTCACCTGGGCCTTTGGCCTCATGGCTTCTGTGCCCCCCCTGCTCGGCTGGAGCAGGTCTGGGGGGGACGGGGGGCTCAGGGGGGGCGTCCCAGAGGGGTCTCAGGGAGGTTGGGGGTCCCAGAAGGGTCCTAGGGAGGTTTCGGGGTCCCAGAGGAGTCCCTGGGGAGGTTTTGGGGTCGTGGGGGGTCCTGGGGGGGTCCCAGGGGAGCTTTGGGAGAGGCTTGAGGGTCCCAGGGGAGGTCTGGGGATCCCAGAGGAGGTTTGGGGGAGGTTTGGGGGTCCCTGGGGGATGTTTGGAGGAGGTTTGGGGGTCCCAGAGAGGTTTGGGGGAGCTTTGGGGGTCCCAGGGAAGGTTTAGAGGTCTCGGGGGGGTCCCAGAAGGGTCCTTGGGGAAGTTGGGGGGTCCCAGAGGAGTCCCTGGGGAGGTTGGGGAAGGTTTGGGGGTCCCAGGGGAGGTTTGGGGGTCCCAGAGGGGTCCCAGGAGAAGGTTTTGGGGTGCCGGGGGGGAGGGGTTGGGGGAGGTTTTGGGGTGCCGGGGGGGATTTGGGTGTCCCGGGGGGGGTTTTGGGGTCCCGGGAGGGTGTTTTGGGGTCCCAAGGGGAGGTTGGGGGAGGTTTTGGGGTGCCAGGGGGGATTTGGGTGTCCCGGGGGGGTCTTGGGTCCCAGAACAAAGTTTTGGGGTGCCGGGGGGAGGTTTTGGGGTCCCGGGGGGGTGTTTTGGAGTCCCAAGGGGGGGTTGGGGGAGGTTTTGGGGTGCCGGGGGAGTGTTTTGGGGTGTCGGGGGTGTGACTTTTGGGGTGCCCCCCAGGTACATCCCCGAGGGGCTGCAGTGCTCCTGTGGCCCCGACTGGTACACGACGGGGGGGCGGTGGCACAACGAGTCCTACGTCCTCTTCCTCTTCCTCTTCTGTTTCGGGGTCCCCCTCAGCATCATCATCTTCTCCTACGGACGCCTCCTCCTCACCCTGCGGGCGGTATGCACCCCGAAAACACACCCTGCACCCCAAAACCACACCCTGCACCCCAAAACCCACCTGGAACCCCAAATCCCCCTGGAACCCCAAATCCCCCATGGAACCCCAAAAAACACCCTGGGACCCCAAAACCCACCTGGAACCCCCAAAACCACACCCTGCACCCCAAAACCCACCTGGAACCCCAAATCCCCCTGGAACCCCAAAAAACACCCTGGGACCCCAAAACCCACCTGGAACCCCCCAAAAATCCACCTGGTACCCCAAAACCACACCCTGCACCCCAAAATATCCACCTGGCACCCCAAAACCCACCTGGAACCCCAAATCCCCCATGGAACCCCAAATCCCCCATGGAACCCCAAAATACCCACCCTGCACCCCAAAACCCACCTGGAACACCCCAAAAATCCACCCGGTACCCCAAAACCACACCCTGCACCCCAAACCCCATCTGGAACCCCAAATCCTCCATGGAACCCCAAATCCCCCTGGAACCCCCAAAAAATCCCCTGGAACCCCAAAAAACCCACCCTGAGACCCCAAAACCCACCTGGAACCCCCCAAAAATCCCCTCTGGAACCCCAAAATATCCACCCTGCACCCCAAAACCCACCTGGAACCCCAAAAAACACCCTGGGACCCCCAAAAAACCCACCCTGGGACCCCAAAACCCCACCCTGCACCCCAAAAAACCCCACCCTGCACCCCAAAACCCACCGGGAACCCCAAATCCCCCATGGAACCCCCCAAAAATCCCCTGGGACCCCAAAAAACCCACCCTGAGGCCCCAAAACCCACCTGGAACCCCCCAAAAATTCACCCTGCACCCCAAAACCACACCCTGCATCCCAAAATATCCACCTGGCACCCCAAAACACACCTGGAACCCCAAAAATCCCCTCTGGAACCCCAAAATATCCACCCTGCACCCCAAAATATCCACCTGGTACCCCAAAATATCCACCTGGCACCCCCCAAAATCCCCCTGGAACCCCAAAAAACCCACCCTGAGACCCCAAAACCCACCTGGAACCCCCCAAAAAATCTACTCGGCACCCCAAAACCCCACCCTGCACCCCAAAACCCACCTGGAACCCCAAAATATTCCTTGGTACCCCAAAACCTCCTCTGGCACCCCAAACCCCCCCCGGCACCCCCAAAACTCCCTCCTGCACCCCAAAACCACTCCAGCACCCCAAAACTTTCCCCCCATACCCCAAACCCCCCCTTGGCACCCCAAAATATCCCCTCTGGTACCCCAAAACAACCCAGGCACCCCTAAACCCCCTCTGGAACCCCAAAACCCCCCCTGCACCCCAAAATATCCCCCCTGTACCCCCCCCTGCACCCCAAATCCCACTGGGACCCCCCCCCAAATCCCTCAGGACCCCAAAACACCTGCGGGGTCCCCAACCCCTCCCTCCCTGGGACCCCAAATCCCCCCCAGGACCCCCCCAAACCCCCCTGGGACCCCAAAACCCCCCCGGACCCCAAAACCCCCCTGGGACCCCCCCCCAAATCCCTCAGGACCCCAAAACACCCGTGGGGTCCCCAACTTCCCCCCATGGGACCCCAAAATGTCCCCAGGACCCCAAAGTGTCCCCAGGACCCCAAAATCTCCCTGGGACCCCAAAATGTCCCCCCAGGACCCCCCCAAACCCCCCCCGGGTCCCCCCAAGATGGAGGCTGTGGGGTGGGGGAGGGGCAGCGGCTTTATTGGGGGGGGGGGAGGGGACACAGAGGGACCCCCGGGGGTGACAGTGGGGGGGGGGTGGGAAGGAGGGGGGGTCCCCAATGTCCCCAAATGTCCCCAATGTCCCCAACCCCCCCGATGTCCCCACTGACTGCGTTGTCCCCAAATGTCCCCAAGACCCCCGGTGTCCCCAACCCCCCCAATCCCCCCAAGCCCCCCCAATGTCCCTGATGTCCCCAGTACCCCAAATGTCCCCAACACCCCCAATGCCCCTGACGCCCCCGATGTCCCCAATGTCCCCAATGCCCCCAACTCTCCAATGTCCCCAATGTCCCTGATGTCCCCAATACCCCAAATGTCCCCAATGTCCCCAATGTCCCCAATGCCCCCAACGCCTCCGATGTCCCCAATGCCCCCAATGTCCCCAACCCCCTCAACACCCCCCAATGTCCCAACGCCCCCATTGCCCCCAACACCCCCAATGTCCCCAATGCCCCCAACACCCTCAACGCCCCCAATGTCCCCGTGCCCCCAAAGCCCCCAATGTCCCCAACCCCCTCAACACCCCCAATGTCCCAACGCCCCCAATGCCCCCAACGTCCCCAATGTCCTCAATGTCCCCAACATCCCCATTGCCCCCAATGTCCCCGATGTCCCCAATGCCCCCATTGCCCCCAAGGCCCCCAACCCCCTCAACACCCCCAATGTCCCCGTGCCCCCAATGTCCCCAAGGCCCCCAACGCCCCCATTGCCCCCAACACCCCCAACGCCCCCAATGCCCCCAACGCCTCCGATGTCCCCAATGCCCCCAATGTCCCCAACCCCCTCAACACCCCCAATGTCCCAACGCCCCCATTGCCCCCAACGCCCTCAACACCTCCCAATGTCCCTGTGCCCCCAATGTCCCCAATGTCCCCAACTTCCCCATGGCCCCCAGCGCCCCCAAAACCCCATGGCCCCCAACACCCCCAACGTCCCCAATGTCCCCAACGCCCCCAACACCCCTAATGCCCCCATCACTCCCAACACCCCCAATGTCCCCAACACCCTGGTGTCCCCAACCCCCCCAACCCCCCCAACGCCCCCATTGCCCCCAACACCCCCAACACCCTCGATGTCCCCAACGCCCCCAACACCCCCATGGCCCCCAACGTCCCCATTGCCCCCAACGCCCCCAATGCCCCCAACGCCCCCGACGTCCCCAACGTCCCCAATGTCCCCAACGTCCCCATTGCCCCCAACACCCCCGATGTCCCCAACGTCCCCATTGCCCCCAATGTCCCCAACGCCCCCATGGCCCCCAACGCCCCCAACACCCCCAACAGCCCCGACGTCCCCATTGCCCCCAACGCCCCCGATGTCCTCAACGCCCCCATGGCCCCCAACACCCCCGGTGTCCCCAACGCCCCCAAGGCCCCCGGTGTCCCCTCTGTTCCCAGGTGGCCCGTCAGCAGGAGCAGAGCGCCACGACGCAGGCGGCAGAGCGGGAGGTGACGCGGGTGGTGATCGTCCTGGTGTTGGGGTTCCTGGTCTGCTGGGCGCCCTACGCCGCCTTCGCCCTCTGGGTGGTCACCCACAGAGGGACCCCCCTGGACCTCGCCCTCGCCACCCTCCCCGCCGTCTTCTCCAAAGCCTCCACCGTCTACAACCCCCTCATCTACGGCCTCATGAACAAGCAGGTGGGTGACAAGGGGTGCTGTGGGTGCTGCGGGGGGGTGGGGGGGATGGGGGGGATGGGGGGATGTGGGGAGAATGGGGGGAATGGGGGGATGGGGGTGTTGGGGGGGATGAGGGGGTGGGGGAGATGATGGGGGGAATGGGAGGGTGGGGGGGGATATGGGTGCTGAGGGTGCTCTATGGGTGCTTTATGGGTGCTGAGGGTGCTGGGGGTGCTATGGGTGCTGGGGGGGATGGGGGGGATGTGGGTGCTGTGTGGATTCTGGGGGTGCTGGGGGTGCTATGGGGGATGGCGGGGGATGGGGGGGGTGGGGAGAATGGGGGGATGGGGGGGATGGGGGTGCTATGGGGAATGGGGGGATGGGGGGGATGTGGGTGCTGGGGGGAGGGGAAGGGATGGGGGGATTTGGGTGCTGGGGGTGTTGGAGGGGATGGGGAGATGATGGGGGAATGGGGGGATGTGGGTGTTGGGGGGGATGGGGGAATGGGGGGGATGGGGAATGGGGGGGGATATGGGTGCTGTGTGGGTGCTGTGGGTGCTGGGGGGATGGGGGGTAGGGGGGGCATGGGGGGAAGGGGGGATGTGGGTGCTGGGGGGATGGGGGGGAATGGGGGGATGTTTGGGGACGGGGGAGATGATGGGGGGGATGGGGGTGATATGGGTGCTCTATGGGTGCTCTATGGGTGCTAAGGGTGCTGGGGGTGCTATGGGTGCTGGGGGGGATGGGGGTGCTGTGTGGGTGCTGGGGGTGCTGAGGGGGATGGGGGGATGGGGGGGAATGTGGGGGATGTGGGTGCTGTGGGTGCTGGGTGCTGGGGGGATGGGGCATGGGTATGGGGGGGCTGGGGGGGATGTGGGTGCTGTGGGTGCTGTGGGTGCTCTGTGGGTGCTGTGTGGGTGCTGTGTGGGTGCTGGGGGTGCTGGGAGTGCTGGGGGTGCTATGGGTGCTGGGGGGAGATGGGGAGGATGTGGGTGCTCTGTGGGTGCTGGGGGGATGGGGGGAATGGGGGGATGTGGGTGCTGTGGGTGTTGGGGGGGATGGGGGGTTGGGGGGCATATGGGTGCTGTGTGGGTGCTGTGGGTGCTTGGGGAACGGGGGGATGGGTGGGATGTGGGTGATGTGGGTGCTCTATGGGTGCTGTGGGTGGTGGTGGGATGTGGGTGCTATGGGTGCTCTATGGGTGCCGTGGGTGCAGTGTGGGTGCTGTGGGTGTCGTGGTGACGTCACAGGGTGTGTGACGTCACAAGGTGCCTGTGCCTCCCCCCAGGGTGTGGGAAAGTTGTGACGTCACAGAGCACGGGGACACCAAGGGGGAGGGGAGGTTCAGGGTGGGGTGTGACGTCACAGGGTGGGGTGTGACGTCACAGGGCAGGGTGTGACATCACGGGGTGGGGTGTGAGGTCACATGGGGGGGCTGTGACGTCACAGGGCAGGGTGTGATGTCACAGGAGGGGTTGTATGACGTCACACGGGGGGGTGTAACATCACAGGGCGGGTTGTGACGCCACGGGGTGGGGCGTGACGTCATGAGCGAGGCGTGAAATCACGGGGGCAGGGCTGTGACGTCACAGGGGCGGGGCGTGACGTCACGGGGCTGCCGCTAGAGGGGGGGGAAGGGGTCAGAAGGAAGCGACGCCCGGGGGGGGGGGGGAGAGGAAGGGGGGAGGGGGTGGGACCCGCACCTACCGGAGCCCCTCCCCCACAGCCGGGGGATGCGTGACGTCACGGGCGGGGTTGTGACGTCACCGCCCCTCCCTCCCCCCCCCAGTTCCGTTCGGCGATGCTGCGGCTCCTGTGCTGCGGGCGGGGGCCCTGGGGGGAGGAGGAGGAGGCGTCCGGGGCCTCCCAGGCCACGCAGGTGGCGTCCGTGTCACAGGTGACCCCCAGCCAGGGCTGACCCACGCGGGAACCCACGGGGGCACCCACGGGGGAACCCTCGGAGGGACCCACAGGGGAACCCACGGGGGCACCCACGAGGGAATCCTCGGAGGGACCCACGGGGGCACCCACGAGGGAACCCACTGGGAAACCCACGGGGGCACCCACGGAGGGACCCACGCGGGGACCCACGGGGGAATCCTCGAAGGGACCCACGGGGGAACACCCCCCACCCCCCACCCTCTCCCCCCCCCCACTGTGGGGCTGCCCCACGGCACCGCTGGACACCCCCCCCCCCATTAAACGCTGCAAATGGAGCCGATGCCTCCGACCCACAGATCACCCACAAACCGACCCACAGCACCCCCTGACCCACAGCACCCCCTGACCCACAGCTCTGACCCACAGATCCGACCCACAGAACTGACCCACAGAACCACCCACAACTGACCCACAGATCCGACCCACAGATCCGACCCACAGAACCCCCTGACCCACAGATCCGACCCACAGATCTGACCCACAGAACCGACCCACAGAACCCCCTGACCCACAGATCCGACCCACAGACTGACCCACAGATCCGACCCACAGATCCGACCCACAGAACCCCCTGACCCACAGATCCGACCCACAGATCTGACCCACAGAACCGACCCACAGCACCCCCTGACCCACAGATCCGACCCCAGATCTGACCCACAGAACCGACCCACAGCACCCCCTGACCCACAGATCCGACCCACAGATCTGACCCACAGATCCGACCCACAGAACCCCCTGACCCACAGATCCGACCCACAGATCTGACCCACAGAACCGACCCACAGCACCCCCTGACCCACAGCTCTGACCCACAGATCCGACCCACAGAACTGACCCACAGAACCGACCCACAGAACCCCCTGACCCACAGATCCGACCCACAGAACCCCCTGACCCACAGAACCGACCCACAGCACCCCCTGACCCATAGGGCTCTGACCCACAGATCCGACCCACAGAACCCCCTGACCCACAGAACCGACCCACAGAACCCCCTGACCCACAGAACCGACCCACAGCACCCCCTGACCCATAGGGCTCTGACCCACAGATCCGACCCACAGAACTCCCTGACCCATAGATCCGACCCAGAGACCGGACCCACAGAACCCCCTTACCCATAGAACCCCCCGACCCACGGAACCCCCTGACCCATAGATCTGACCCATAGATCTGACCCATAGATCCGATCCATAGAACCCCCTGACCCACAGCTCTGCCCCATAGCACTGCCCCATAGCACCCCCTGACCCATAGATCCGACCCACAGCCCTGACCCATCGGACCCATAGATCCAACCCATAGCACCCCCTGCCCCATAGCACTGCCCCATAGCACCCCCTGACCCACAACTCTGACCCACAGCTCTGACACATAGATCAGACCCACGGCTCTGACCCACAGATCTGCCCCATAGCACCGCCCCATAGCACCCCCTGACCCATAGATCTGACCCACAGCCCTGACCCACAGATCCGACCCATCCGACCCATAGATCCGACCCATAGCACCCCCTGACCCACAGATCTGACCCACAGCTCCAACCTACAGCTCTGCCCCATCGATCTGCCCCATAGATCTGCCCCATAGCACCCCCTGACCCACAGATCCAACCCACAGCTCTGCCCCATAGCCCCCACCCCCAGCTCAGACCCAGAGCTCAGCCCCACAGATCCGGTGCCCCCCGGGAGTGTCCGTGGGGCAGTTGTGGGTCAGGGGGTGGTTATGGGGCAGTTGTTGGGGGGCAGCGCGGCCGAGTCCCGCCCGTAGTGAGCTGTGGGGCACAGACCAGAACGGGCGGAATTCCGACCGCACCGACCCACGGAATCCACACCCACGGGACCCACGGGACCCCCAGGACTGGACCCACACTGACCCATAACCACCCCTTAAGTGACCCATAACCACCCCCTGACCCATAAATGACCCACAACTGCCCCACAAGTGACCCATAGCCACCCCCTGACCCACAACTGACCCATAAGTGCCTCAGAACTGCCCCATAACCACCCCCCGACCCACAACTGACCCAGAACTGACCCATAACCAACCCCAGACCCACAACTGACCCACAACTGACCCACAACTGTCCCATATTTGCCCCATAACCAACCCCAGACCCACAACTGACCCACAACTGTCCCATATCTGCCCCATAACCAACCCCAGCCCATAATTGCCCCATAACCACCCCGTGACCCATAAGTGACCCATAAGTGCCCCAGAACTGCCCCAGAACTGCCCCATAACCACCCCTGACCCACAACTGACCCACAACTGACCCATAACTGCCCCATAACCAACCCCAGACCCATAATTGCCCCATAACCACCCCACCAAAGTGACCCATAAGTGCCCCAGAACTGACCCACAACTGCCCCATAACTGCCCCATAACCAACCCCAGACCCATAACTGCACCATAAGTGACCCATAAGTGACCCATAACCACCCCTGACCCACAGCTGACCCACAACTGACCCATAACTGCCCCATAACCAACCCCAGACCCAGAACTGACCCATAACCACCTCTGACCCATAAGTGACCCATAAGTGCCCCAGAACTGCCCCATAACCAACCCCAGACCCACAACTGCCCCACAACTGCCCCATAACCTCCCCATAACCACCCCTGCCCCACAACTGCCCCACATCAACCCTCCCCCCCCAACCCCCCCCACCCCCCAAACCCCCCCAGACCCCCAACCCTCCCCCTCCCCCCCACCCTATACCCCCCCCCAAACGCCCCCCACACCCCAACCCCAGACCCCCAGGCCCCCAGCCCCTCCCCACCTTTCTGCTCCTCAGGGTCCCCTCGCCCCTTTTTTCCCTTCCCGGGATTTTCCGCCCCCCCCTCCCCCCCCCGGCTCCCCCGGAGTGACCCAAAAATCCCAGGATTAGGGGAGGGACTGAGGGGTTGTTGGGGGGAGAGAAAACAGAGGGAGGGGCTCAGGGTGCCCCAGGGGACCCCACCCCCCACCCTCTTTTCTGGGACCCCCAAAATTCCCACAGTTGGGGGGAGGGGCGCAATGGGGCTCTGCCCCCCCCCCCCCTTCGTTAATCCCCCCCCGCCCCTAATTGCTAATTAGGACTCGGGGCTATTTTTAAAGGGGGGGGTGGGGGGTGGGGGGGGCCCCCCCGTGCCCCACTTGGCCCCGAGCCCCCCAACCCCCCCCCCGTGATGTAACGGCCCCGTGACCGCGATCTGTCGGGACAGATCAGCATCAAATGGGGGGGGGGGACCGGAACCCCAGGGGGGAGGGACCCCATTTGGGGTGGGGGGGGTTGGAGGGCTCAGGACCCGGATGTGGAATGGGGGGCAGGGGGGGGACCCCCATTTGGGGGGGGGGAGGTCTGGGACCTTATTTGGGGGGGGTCTGGGACCCCACGGGGGGGCAGGGAAGGGGGGGGACCCCAATATGGGGTGGGGGGGGTCTGGGACCCCCATGTGGGGTTTGGGGGATCTGGGACCCCATTTGGGTGGGGGGGGTCTGGGACCCCCATGTGGGGGGATTGAGGATCCCAATGCGGAGTGGGGGGGCGTCTGGGACCCCCATGTGGGGGTCTGGGACCCCATTTGGGTGGGGGGAGTCTGAGCCCCCCATGTGGGGTACGGAGGGGGTGGGACCCCAATATGGGGTGGGGGGGTCTGGGCCCCCCATGTGGGGGGATTCAGGACCCCAATGCGGAGTGGGGGGGTCTGGGACCCCCATGTGGGGTTTGGGGGGGTCTGGGACCCCGTTTAGGTGGGGGGGGTCTGGGCCCCCCATGTAGGGTACGGAGGGGGTCTAGGACCCCCATGTGGGGTAGGGGGGGTCTGGGCCCGCATGTGGGGGGATTGAGGACCCCAATGCGGAGTGGGGGGGTCTGGGCCCCCCATGTAGGGTTTGGGGGGGTCTGGGACCCCCATGTGGGGTGGGGGGAAGGGAACCCCACTGGGGGGGGTCTGGGACCCCGCTATGGGGCAGGGGGGGATCTGGGAGCCCAATGGGGGGGGGGTTCAGGACCCCGATGTGGAATGTGGGGTGGGGGGGTTCTGGGACCCCCCTGTGAGGGGAGGGGGGCGGGAGCCCCATGAGGGGGGTGGGGGGGTCTGGGACCCCATTTGGGGGGGGTCTGAGAAGCCCATGTAGGGTGGGGGGTTTGGGACCCCACTGGGGAGGGGGGAGAGGAAGGGAACCCCCTGAGGGGTTTGGGGGGGTCTGGGACCCCATGTGGGGTGGGGGGGTTCAGGACCCCCATGTGGGGTGGGGGGGGGCAGTAGCGGGGTCCCTGTGGGTGCTGTGGGTCTCTATGGGTCCCTATGGGTGCTATGGGTCCCTATGGTTCCTGTGGGTCCCTGTGGGTGCTCTGGGTCTCTATGGGTCCCTGTGGGTCCCTGCGGGTCCCTATTGGTCCCAATGGGTCCCTATGGGTGCTATGGGTCCCTATGGGTCCCTATGGTGCCTGTGGGTCCCTGTGGGTGCTGTGGGTCTCTATGGGTCCCTATGGGTGCTATAGGTCCCTATGGGTCCCTATGGGTCTCTATGGGTCCCTGTGGGTCCCTATGGTCCCTATGGTGCCTGTGGGTCCCTGTGGTCCCTATGGGTGCTATGGGTCCTTATGGTTCCTGTGGGTCCTTATGGGTCAGGGTGGGTCTCTATGGCTCCCTATGAGTCCCTATGGGTGCTATGGGTCCCTATGGTCCCTGTGGGTCCCTATGGTCTCTATGGCTCTCTATGGGTCCCTATGGGTCCCTATTGGTCCCAATGGGTCCCTATGGGTGCTATGGGTCCTTATGGTTCCTGTGGGTTCCTGTGGGTCTCGGTGGGTGCTCCTGGTCTCTATGGGTCCCTATGGATCCCTCTGGTCTCTATGGGTCTCTATGGGTCCCTATGGTCCCTATGGCTCTCTGTGGGTCCCTGTGGGTCCCTGTGGGTCCTTATTGGTCCCAATGGGTCCCTATGGGTGCTACGGGTCCCTATGGTCCCTGTGGGTCCCTGCGGGTCCCTGTGGGTCCCCCTGTCCGTGGGTCAGGATTAGGGCGGCTGAGCCGCTCTCAAGGGGTGAGGTGGGGGCGGGGGGAAGGATGGGGGGGGGGGAATGGGGTTAATCCGGGGGTCGCCGTGGGGCTAATCCGTGGGGCTAATCCCGGGGGCTGGGCGGCTATAAGGGAGCGGGGGGACACCCGTGGGGCACAGACACCCCCGGAGCCACCGGCACAGGGACCCCCGGAGATGGCGGAACTGTGGGAGGGAGCGGTGGCCATGGCCAGGAGGAGGCACGAGGAGGAGGACACGACGAGGGGAAGCATCTTCACCTACACCAACTCCAACAACACCCGAGGTGTGGGGAGATGTGGGGCAGGGATGTGGGGCAGGGACACGGGGGGAGATGGGGGAGATGTGGGGCAGGAGATGGATGGGATGTTGGGGGGATGTGGGGCAGCGTCTTCACCTACACCAACTCCAACAACACCTGAGGTGTGGGGAGATGGGGGGCAGCCATGGGGCAGCCATGGGGCAGGGAGATGGGGGGAGATGTGGGGCAGGAGATGGGGGAGATGTGGGGAGATGTGGGGCAGCGTCTTCACCTACACCAACTCCAACAACACCATGGGGCAGCCATGGGGCAGCTATGGGGCAGGGAGATAGGGGTAGATGGGGGAGATGTGGGGCAGGAGATGGGGGGAGATGTGGGGAGATGTGGGGCAGCGTCTTCACCTACACCAACTCCAACAACACCATGGGGCAGCCATGGGGCAGCTATGGGGCAGGGATGGGGCAGGGAGATGGGGGTAGATGGGGGAGATGTGGGGTAGGAGATGGGGGGAGATGTGGGGCAGGGAGATGGGGGGGATGTGGGGCAGCTATGGGGCAGGGAGATGTGGGGAGATGGGAGGAAATGGGGGAAGATGTAGGGAGATGGGGGGAGATGTGGGGCAGGGATGGGGCAGCCATGGGGCAGGGAGATGGGAGAGATGTGGGGCAGCTATGGGGCAGGGATGGGGCAGGGAGATGGGGGGAGATGTGGGGCAGGGAGATGGGGGGAGATGTGGGGCAGCTGTGGGGCAGCTGTGGGATTGGAAAATGTGGGTCGGCCACTGATGTGGGTCAGGAAGATGTGGGTCAGGAGGATGTGGGTCAGGAGGATGTGGGGCAGAGCCCCCCCTGTGCCCCCAAAGTCCCTTTGAAGACCCCAAGCACCCCATTGCCCCACGTTGGGCCCCAACCCCACTTCAGGATGGATCCTATGGGTCCAGGATGGTCCCTATGGGTCAGGGATGGATCCTATGGGTCCTGAATGAATTCTATGGGTCAGGACTGAATTCTATGGGTCAGATGATGCCATGGGTCAGGGATGGTCCCTATGGGTCAACCCGTGACCCCAAAGTCCCTTTGAAGACCTGAACTGCCCCATTGCCCCACGTTGGGCCCCAACCTGACCACGATGGATCCTATGGGTCAGGACTGGATCCTATGGGTCAGAACTGGATCCTATGGGTCCGGGATGGATCCTATGGGTCTGGGATGGATCCTATGGGTCAGAACTGGATCCTATGGGTCCGGGATGGATCCTATGGGTCAGGGATGGATCCTATGGGTCCAACCCTTCCACAGGCCACTCCCTGAGCCCTCCCCGTGTCCCCAGGTCCCTTTGAAGGCCCCAATTACCACATTGCCCCACGTTGGGCTCCAGCTTTACCTGACTGTGGATTCAGGATGGATCCTATGGGTCAGAACTGGATCCTATGGGTCAGGACTGGATCCTATGGGTCTGGGATGGATCCTATGGGTCCAACCCTTCCATGGGCCACTCCCTGAGCCCTCCCCATGTCCCCAGGTCCCTTTGAAGGCCCCAATTACCACATTGCCCCACGTTGGGCTCCAACTCGACCTGACTGTGGGTCCAGGATGGATCCTATGGGTCAGGGATGGATCCTGTGAGTCCAACCCTTCCACGGGCCACCCCCTGAGCCCTCCCGGTGTCCCCAGGTCCCTTCGAAGGCCCCAACTACCACATTGCCCCACGCTGGGTGTACAACCTGACCTCCCTCTGGATGATTTTCGTGGTGGTGGCCTCGGTCTTCACCAACGGGTTGGTCCTGGTGGCCACCTGGAAGTTCAAGAAGCTGCGGCACCCCCTCAACTGGATCCTCGTCAACCTGGCGGTGGCCGACCTGGGGGAGACCCTGATCGCCAGCACCATCAGTGTCATCAACCAGATCTTTGGCTACTTCATCCTGGGACACCCCATGTGTGTCATCGAGGGCTACACCGTCTCTGCCTGCGGTGAGACCCACGGCGGGGCGAGGAGGAGGGGGGGGGTGGGGCCATGGGGGGGCCTGGCCCGGTTGCCACGGTGTTGTTGCCATGGTTCTGGTTACCATGGTTCTGGGCTCCATGGGCCTGGTTGCCATGGAGTGGTTGCCATAGTTTGGTTGCCATGGTCCCGGTTGCCATGGTCCCGGTTGCCATGGTTCTGGTTGCCATGGTGCTGTTGCCATGGTGCTGTTGCCATGGTGCGGTTGCCATGGTGTTGTTGCCATGGCTCTGGGCTCCATGGTTCCGGTTGCCATGGTGCTGGTTGCTATGGTGCTGGTTACCATGGTTCTGGTTACCGGGGGTCCTGTTTGCTCTGGTACCATTGCCCTGGTGCCGGTTGCCATGGTGACGGTTGCCATGCTCCAGTTGCCATGGTCCCGATTACCACGGTCCTGGTTGCCACGGTGCCGTTGCCATGGTTCCCGGTTCCCTGGTCCCGTTGCTCTGTTCCCGTTGCCATGCTCCTGGTTGCCATGGTGTGGTTGCCCTGTTGCCGGTTGCCATGGTGCCGGTTACCATGGTGCTGGTTGCCACGCTCCTGTTGCCCTGTTCCCGTTGCCATGGTCCCAGTTGCCCTGTTGCCAATTGCCCTGTTGCCGGTTGCCATGGTGATGGTTGCCCTGTTCCCGTTGCCATGGTTCCAATTGCCCTGGTCCCGGTTGCCAGGGTGTTGTTGCCATGCTCCCGGTTACCCTGTTCCTGTTGCCATGGTGCCGGTTGCCATGGTTCTGGTTGCCATGGTGCCGGTTGCCCTGTTGCCCTGTTCCCGTTGCCATGGTTCCAATTGCCCTGTTGCCAGTTGCCATGGTTCTGGTTGCCATGGTGTGGTTGCCCTGATGCTGGTTGCCCTGTTGCCGGTTGCCATGGTGATGGTTGCCATGTTCCCGTTGCCATGGTTCCCGTTGCCCTGTTGCCGTTGCCATGCTCCCGGTTGCCCTGTTACCGGTTGCCTTGTTGCCCTGTTCTGGTTGCCATGGTGCCGGTTGTCCTGTTCCCGTTGCCATGGTTCCCGTTGCCATGCTCCTGGTTGCCCTGTAACCAGTTGCCCTGTTGCCCCGTTCCGGTTGCCACGGTGCCGGTTGCCCCGTTCCGGTTGCCATGGTTGCGGTTGCCATGGTGACGGTTGCCCCGGCTCCTCAGGCATCACGGCGCTGTGGTCCTTGGCCATCATCTCGTGGGAGCGCTGGTTCGTGGTCTGCAAACCCTTCGGGAACATCAAGTTCGACGGGAAGCTGGCGGTGGCCGGGGTTCTCTTCTCCTGGATCTGGTCCTGTGCCTGGACGGCGCCCCCCATCTTCGGGTGGAGCAGGTGGGGACGGACCCTCCCCAAACCCCCCCCACAAAACCCCCACAAAGCCCCCCACACACCCACAGCCCCATAACCCCCTCCCCATAGCCCCATAACCCCATAGCCCCATAACCCCATAGCCCCCAGACCCATAACCCCATAACCTTATGACCCCATAACCCCATAACCCCATAGCCCCATAACCCCATAGCCCCCAGCCCCATAACCCCTTCCCCATAACCCCATAGCCCCATAACCCCCCAGCCCCATAGTCCCCAGACCCATAACCCCATAACCCCATAACCCCATAACTCCATAACCCCGTAGCCCCATAGCCCCCAGACCCATAACCCCATAACCTCATGACCCCATAACCCCATAACCCCATAGCCCCCAGACCCATAACCTCATGACCCCATAACCTAATAACCCCATAGCCCACAGACCCATAACCCCATAACCCCATAACCCCATAACCCCATAACCCTATAGCCCCCAGCCCCATAACCTCTTCCCCATAACCCCATAGCCCCATAACCCCCCAGCCCCATAGTCCCCAGACCCATAACCCCATAATCCCATAACCCCATAACTCCATAACCCCGTAGCCCCCAGCCCCATAGCCCCATAACCCCATAGCCCCATAGCCCCATAACCCCATAACCCCGTAGCCCCCAGCCCCATAGCCCCATAACCCCATAGCCCCGTAACCCCATAACCCCGTAGCTCCCAGCCCCATAGCCCCATAACCCCATAACCCCGTAGCCCCCAGCCCCATAACCCCAAAACTCCATAACCCCATAACCCCATTACCCCATAGCCCCATAACCCCATAGCCCCCCTTCCCATAACCCCATCACCCCATAGCCCCATAACCCCATAGCCCCCAGCCCCATAACTCCATAACCCCATAACTCCATCACCCCATAGCCCCATCACCCCATAGCCCCATCACCCCATAGCCCCATAAACCCATCACCCCATAGCCCCATAACCCCATAGCCCCATAACCCCATAGCCCCCAGCCCCATAACTCCATAACCCCATAGCCCCATAACCCCATAGCCCCCAGCCCCATAACCCCATCACCCCATAACCCCATAGCCCCATAACCCCCCTGCCCCCCAGCCCCTCACCCTGTCCTTGCCCCCCAGGTACTGGCCCCATGGGCTGAAGACCTCGTGCGGCCCAGACGTGTTCAGTGGGAGTTCTGACCCGGGGGTCCAGTCCTACATGGTGGTTCTGATGGTCACCTGCTGCTTCTTCCCCCTCGCCATCATCATCCTCTGCTACCTCCAAGTCTGGCTCGCCATCCGGGCGGTGAGTGGGGGTGGGACCCCCCCTGACCCACAGGGACCCATAGAGACCATAGGGACCCATAGGGACCCACAGGGAGCCATAGGGACCCACGGACCCATAGAGACCCATAGAGACCATAGGGACCCATAGAGACCATAGGGACCCACAGGGACCCACAGGGACCCATAGAGACCCATAGAGACCCATAGGGATCCATAGGGACCATAGAGACCCATAGGGATCCATAGGGACCCATAGAGACCCATAGGGATCCATAGGGACCATAGGGACCACAGGGACCCATAGAGACCATAGGGACCCATAGGGACCCATAGAGACCCATAGGGACCACAGGGACCCATAGAGACCATAGGGACCCATAGGGACCCATAGAGACCATAGGGACCATAGGGACCCATAGAGACCATAGGGACCCATAGGGACCCACAGGGACCCATAGGGACCCATAGAGACCATAGGGACCATAGGGACCCATAGAGACCCACAGGGACCCATAGGGACCCATAGAGACCATAGGGACCCACAGGGACCCACAGGGACCCATAGGGACCCATAGAGACCATAGGGACCCATAGGGACCCATAGAGACCATAGGGACCATAGGGACCCAAAGGGACCCATAGGGACCCATAGAGACCATAGGGACCCATAGGGACCCATAGAGACCCACAGGGACCCACAGGGACCCACAGGGACCTATAGGGACCCATAGGGACCCATAGGGACCCATAGAGACCAGAGGGACCCATAGAGACCCATAGAGACCATAGGGACCATAGGGAGCCACAGGGACCCATAGGGACCCATAAGGACCAAAGGGACCCTCTCCCCCCATGTGTCCCCCCCATGTGTCCCCATCCCCTCACATCCCCCCAGGGTGTCCCCCCCTGACCCCACATCCCCCCGGGATGTCCCCCCCTAACCCCGTGTCCCCCCTGACCCCGTATCCCCTGTGTCCCCCCTGACCCCATATCCCCCGCTAACCCCGTGTCCCCTCGGGAAGTCCCCCCCTTACCCCATGTCCCCCCCTGACCCCACGTCCCTCCAGGATGTCCCCTCCTCACCCCATGTCCCCCCCTAACACCACGTCCCCCTAGGGATGTCCCCCCCTGACCCCATGTCCCTCCAGGATGTCCCCTCCTCACCCCATGTCCCCCCCTAACCCCATGTCCCCCCAGGATGTCCCCCCCTGACCCCATGTCCCTCCAGGATGTCCCCTCCTCACCCCATGTCCCCCCCTAACCCCATGTCCCCCCAGGATGTCCCCCCCTGACCCCATGTCCCTCCAGGATGTCCCCTCCTCACCCCATGTCCCCCCCTAACCCCATGTCCCTCCAGGATGTCCCCTCCTCACCCCGTGTCCCCCCCTGACCCCACGTCCCCCCGGGATGTCCCCCCCTGACCCCATGTCCCCTCCCGCAGGTGGCAGCTCAGCAGAAGGAGTCGGAGTCGACGCAGAAGGCAGAGAAGGAAGTGTCCCGGATGGTGGTGGTGATGATCCTGGCCTACTGCTTCTGCTGGGGGCCCTACACCATCTTCGCCTGCTTTGCCGCCGCCAACCCCGGCTACGCCTTCCACCCCCTCACCGCCGCCCTGCCCGCCTTCTTCGCCAAGAGCGCCACCATCTACAACCCCATCATCTATGTCTTCATGAACAGACAGGTGACACGGGGACCTCGGGGACATCGGGGACATCGGGGGTGTTGGGGACATTGGGAGCGTTGGGGATGTTGAGAACATTGGAAACGTTGGGGAGGTTGGGGGCGTTGGGTGGGAGGAGGTCATGGCCACCATCTACAACCCCATCGTCTACGTCTTCATGGACAGACAGTTGACACGGGGACATCGGGGACTTTGGGGGCATTGAGGAGGTTGGGAATGCTGAGAACGTTGGAGGTGTTGAGGGCGTTGGGGATGTTGGGTTGGATGAGGTCATGGCCACCATCTACAACCCCATCACCTATGTCTTCATGGACAGAGAGGTGACACGGGGACTTTGGGGACATCGGGGACTTTGGGGGCATTGGGGATGTTGGGGATGTTGAGAACGTTGGAAACGTTGGGGAGGTTGGGGGCGTTGGGATGGATTGGGTCATGGCCACCATCTACAACCCCATCATCTACGTCTTCATGGACAGAGAGGTGACACGGGGACAGTTGGGGTGTTGGGGACACTGAGGACATTGGGGACATTGGATGCGTTGGGGATGTTGGGTTGGATGAGGTCATGGCCACCATCTACAACCCCATCATCTATGGTCATAGAGAGGTGACACAGGGACCTTGGGGACAGTGGAGACTTTGGGGACTTCAGGGACTTCGGGGACGTTGGGGACGTTGGGGACGTTGGGGACATGGGGGCTGTGGGGGTTGGGGACATGCTCAGCATCTCTGTCCCCTCCCTGGGGACACCCTGGGGACATCAGGGCCACCAGGTGATGGTGGACACCAGAGGGACCTCAAGGGGCCAGCATGGGATCATTGTGGCCACCAAGTGACAATGACCCCCACCTCATGGGGCCACTGGGGCCACTTTGAGAGCCTGGTGGCCACCAAGTGATGGTGACCACCATGGAGACCTCATGGGACCCTTGTGGCCACCAGGAGGTGGTGGCCACCACAGGACCCTTGTGGCCACCTTGAGGCCACTGTTGGAGGCCACCATGGGACCATCGTGGCCACCAGGTTTTGGGGCCACCTTGAGGACTCCCTGGTGCCCTTGTGGCCACCATGGAGACCTCAAGGGGCCACCTCAGGACCACTGTGGCCACCAAGTGCTGGGGCCACCCTAAGGACTCCCTGGTGCCCTTGTGGCCACCTTGGAACCCTTGTGGCCACCAGGAGCTGGTGGCCACCCAGATGACCCTTGTGGCCACCAGGTTTTGGGGCCACCATGGAGACCTCATGGGACCATTGTGGCCACCTTGGGGCCATTGTGGCCACCAGGAGGTGGTGGCCACCACAGGACCTTTGTGGCCACCATGGGGCCCCCTTGGGACCATTGTGGCCACCAAGTGATGGTGACCACCATGGAGACCTCATGGGATCCTTGTGGCCACCTTGGGATCCTTGTGGCCACCTTGAGGCCACCGTGGCCACCAGGTTTTGGGGCCACCCTGAGGATTCCATGGTTGCCTTGTAGCAACCTTTGGACCACCAAGAGTTGGTGGCCACCCACGGGATCTTTGTGGCCACCAGGTTTTGGGGCCATTTCTGTCACCTTTGGTTGCCCCTTTTGGGCTCCAGGTTGCCCACGGGTGGGTGGGGGAGGTCCAAGGGTGGGTATGGGGGAAGGGCCCGGGTTTGGGGGTCCCCCCTGACCCCCCCCCGGGGCCACCAGGTTTTGGGGTCACCATGGGGACCCCATGGTATCATTTGGGCCACCTTGGGCCCATTGTGGCCACCAGGTTTTGGGGCCATTTCTGTCACTCTGGTTGCCCCTTTGGGGCTCCAGGTTGCCCAGGGGTGGGTGGGGGGGATCCAGGTGCGTGGGGGGGGTCTGGGGTGGGTATGGGGGAGGGGTCCGGGTTTGGGGGTCCCCTCTGACCCCCCCCCAGGGCCACCAAGTTTTGGGGCCATTTCCGTCACTTTGGTGCCGCCTTCCCTTCGGTTGCCCCTTTGGGGCTCCAGGTTGCCCACGGGTGGGTGGGGGAGGTCCAAGGGTGGGTGTGGGGGAAGGGTCTGAGTTTGGGGGTCCCCCCTGACCCTTCCCCCCCCCTTTGTGTCCCCCCAGTTCCGGAACTGCATCCTCCAGCTCTTTGGGAAGAAAGTCGACGATGGCTCCGAGGTCTCCACCTCCCGCACCGAGGTCTCCTCCGTCTCCAGCTCCTCCGTTTCGCGTAGGAGGGGACCCCCTACCCCGGGACCCTCCCAGCCCGGGACCCCCCCCCTGAACCCCAAAAACTGCCCCTCCCCCAAAAAAAAAAAAACCAAACAAAAAAACCTCCCCAAACCCCGGCTCAATAAAGAAAACCTTTGTACGTCTCTGAGAGGGCGGTGACGTCACGGGGAGGGCGGTGACATCACGGGGAGGGCAGTGACGTCATGGGGAGGGGGGTGACGTCATGGGGAGGGGGGTGATGTCACGGGGAGCGCATGAGGTCATGGGGAGTGGATAATGTCATGGGAAGGGGGGTGACGTCACAGGGAGGGTGGTGATGTCACGGGGAGGGGTGACATCACAAGGAGCAGATGAGGTCACGGGAAGGAGTGTGACATCATGGGGAGCGGATGAGGTCCTGTGACATCACAGCAGGCAGTGTGACGTCATCAGGGGGAGGTGATGAGGTTACGGGGAGGGTGTTGGTGATAGGGGAGAAACTGGGGGGGGGCTGGGAGGGTGTGACGTCACAGGGAGGGTGTGACGTCACGGGGAGGGTGTGATGTCATCTTGGGAGGGGCCATAAAACCCGTTTGTAGGGTGGTGACGTCACAGCGGACGTCGTGACGTCATCAGGGAGGTGGTGGAGTGGGGGCGGTCATGGAGGTGTGACATCATGAGGGGTGTGACGTCACAGGGAGGGGCGTGACGTCACGGGGAGGGGCCAAACAAAACGATTTATACGCCAGTGACGTCACAGCAGGCAGCGTGACGTCATCAGGGGGAGGTGATGAGGTCACGGGGAGGGGGGGGTTGGGGATAGGGGAGAAACTGGGGGGGCTGGGGGGGTGTGACGTCATGGGGAGGGGTGTGACGTCACAGGGTGGGTGTGATGTCACCTTGGGGGGGCGCCTGAGGTCACACGGAGGGGGGGGGGGGGTTGAGACCCCAGACCCCCAAACTCCTCCCCAGGATCCCCAAATCCCCCCCAGTCCCTAAACCCCCCCCCAGACACCCCAAACCTCCCCCCAAACCAGGACCCCTCAAAACCCCCCCAAATTCCTCCCCCCACCCCTTAAATTCCCCCCCCCCAATTCCCCCCCTCCCCTTAACCCCCCCCCCAGGACCCACAAACCCCCCCCCAATCCTCCCCCCCCCAAACTCCGCCAGGACCCCCCCCAATTCTCCCCCAACCCCAAATCCCTCCCCAACCCCCCCCCACCTCCTAAACCCCCCCCCAGGACCCCTCCAATCCCTCCCCAAAGCCCTAAACCCCCAGGACCCCCAAATCCCCCCCACCCTCCCCAACCCCCAGGACCCCCAACCCCCAATTCCCTTCCCCAGATCCCTCCCCCAACCCCTCACCCCACCTCCTAAACCCCCCAGGATCCCCAAATCCCCCCATTTAGCCCCCCAAATCCCCCAGGACCCTCACTTCCCCAACCCCAAATCCCTCCCCAAACCCCTCCTAAACCCCCAGGACCCCCAAATCCCCCAATTTACCCCCGCCACCCCCTCCACCCCCCAGGACCCACAACCCCCAACCCTCCCCCACTCCTCCCAGATCCTCCCAACCCCAGGACTCAAATCCCCCAATTAACTCCCCAAATATCCCCAGGACCCCAATTCCCCCCCCCAAATCCCTCCCCACCCCCACCTTCCTAAACTCCCCAAGACCCTCACCCTCCCCCAAATCCTTTCCATTCACGATTTATTGGGGGGGGGTCGGGGATGTTCTCCATTTTTTTGGGGGGGGGGGTTGCTCAGGGGGGGTTTTTGGGGGGGGGGGATTTGGGGGGGGGTCTCCCCCCACCATGGTGTCCATCCCATAGAGCCCCAGCAGCTCCAGTTCGATCTCCTCCAGTTCCGAGGGGCCCAATCCTGGGGTCAGCACCTTGGGGGGGGCACAGAGACCCCTGAGACCCCCCCTCAAATTAAAACACCCTCAGCAAACCCCCCCCTCCCCACCAACACCCCCAAATCCCACCCCCCCACATCTTAACCCCCCCCCAGGACCCCCAAATCCTTCCCCAATTGCCCCCCCCACCCCTAAACCCCCCCAGGACCCCCCCAATTCGCCCCGTATCCCCCCCCAACTCCCCCACCCCCAGGACCCCCACCTCTAGACCCCCTCAATCCCCCAGGACCCCCAAACCCTCCCTACCTCCCCCACACTAAACCCCCAGGACCCCCCAATTCCCCCACCAAATCCCCCAGACCCCCACCCCAGGACCCCCACCTCTCCCTACCCCCAACTCCCTCCCCAACTCCCCCACCCCCAAATCCCCCAGGACCTCAGACCCCCCGAGACCCCCAATCCTCCCCACCCCCAAACCCCCCTCAGACCCTGCAATTCCCCCACCCCAAATCCCCCCAGGACCTCAGATCCCCCCAGACCCCCCAGTTCCCAGGACCCTCAAACCCTCCCCAATCCCCCCCCACCCCATAAATCCTGTCCCCCAGGAGACCCAATCCCCCCCATGACCCCCAAACCCTCTCAATCCCCCACCCCCAAGCCGCCCTCCCGACCCCCAAATCCTCCCATTGCCCCCCCACCCCATAAACCCCCGACCCTCAGACCCCCAGGACCCCCAGTCCCCCACCCCCAAACCCTCCAGACCCCCAAATCCTTCCCCAATCCCCCCGACCCCCAGACCCCCCAGACCTCAGACCCTCAGGACCCCCACCCCCCAGGACCCCCAACTCCCATGCCCCCTCACCTTCCACCACTGGGGGTCCCTGGGGGTCCCTCCCGCAGATGCTGAGGGCGAGGTGCAGGGCAGCAGCAGCCAAATGTTGGGGGGGGTGAAGCCCCCCCAGCCCCCCCCCAGCCCCGTCCCGCAGCAAAGCCCAAGAGACCCCCGGGACCCGGCCCCAGGAGCCCCCCCGGGACCCCCCCCAATTCCCCAGAGCCAGGAGGTACTGCAGGAGGTACTGGGGGGAGAGGGGGGGCGTCAGGGAGCAGCCCCCCCCCAAGAAAAGAAATTAGGGATCAGGGACCCCCCCCCAAAATTGGGGGGGGGAGAAATGGGTCTGGGGGGGGTCCTGGAGGGATCTTGGGGGGGTCCTGGGGGCTCTGGGGGGTCCCAGGGTGTGGTTTTGGGGGGGTTCTGGGGGGGTTTGGATCTGGGGGTCCTCGGGGTGTTTGGATATGGGGGTCCCGGGGTCTCAGGGGTCTGGGGGTCCTGGGGGTTCTGGGGTCCCAGTGTGGTTTTGGGGTTCTGGGGGTTTTGGATCTGGGGGTCCCTGAGGGGCTCCCAGGGTCTTGGGGTGGTCCTGGGGGTCCCAGGTGTGGTTTTGGGGGCTGTGGGGCTGTTTTGGGGGGTTCTGGGGGGTTTGATCTGGGGGTCTCGGGGGTGTGTTTTGGATTTGGGGGGTCCTGGGGGTCCCAGGGTCTTGGGGGGTTCTGGGGTCCCAGGTGTGGTTTTGGGGGTTCTGGGGGTTTTGGATCCAGGGGGCCCGGGGTGTTTGGATTTGGGAGGTTCCTGGGGGTCCTGGGGCGGGGTCTTAGGGGGTCCTGGGGGGTTCTAGGGGGTTTGGGGGGCTCTGGGGGTTTGATCTGGGGGTCCTGGGGGTGGGATTTGGGGGTCTCTGGGTCCAGGTGTGGTTTTGGGGGTTCTGGGGGTTTGGATCTGGGGGTCCTGTGTTGGATTTGGGGGCCTGGGGTCTCAGGGTCTTGGGGGTCCTGGGGGTTCTGGAGGGTCCCAGGGTGTGGTTTTGGGGGGGTTCTGGGGGGGTTTTGGATCTGGGGGGGTCCCGGGGGGGTCTCAGGGGTCTTGGGGGGATCTCAGGGGGGGTCTCAGGGTGTGGTTTTGGGGGTCCCAATGGATCTGGGGCTGTTTTGGGGGTCCTGAGGGGGGGTCCCGGGGGTGTTATGGATCTGGGGGGTCGCGGGGGGGTCTCAGGGGTCTTGGGGGGGGGTCCTGGAGGGGTCTCTGGGGGGTCCCAGGGTGTGGTTTTGGGGGTGCCAATGGATCTGGGGCTGTTTTGGGGGGGGTTTTGGGGGGGTGTCGATTCGGGGGGGGGTCCCGGGGGGTGTTTGGATTTGGGGGGGTCCCAGTGGTCTTGGGGGGGGTCCTGGGGTCTCAGGGGGGGGTCCTGGAGGGGTCTCTGGGGGGTCCCAGGGTGTGGTTTTGGGGGTGCCAATGGATCTGGGGCTGTTTTGGGGGCTGTGGGGCTGTTTTGGGGGGGGTTTTGGGGGGGGTTTCGATTCGGGGGGGGGTCCCAGGGGGTGTTTTGGATTTGGGGGGGGGTCTCTGACCTTGTGGGGGTGGGTGAGGGGCAGCCTGAAGCGCAGGACCCTGAGCAGGAGGAGCTCACAGTGCAGGAGGCTGGAACGGAGCCCCCAAAACCCCCCATCCAGGCCAGGGGGGGGGGAACCGGGGTGCAGGCACCTGGGGGGGGGGATTTGGGGGGGCTCAGAGGGGAGTTGGGGGGTCTGGGGGGGGAGAGGGAGGGGTTTAAGGGGTCTGAGGGGCAGTTTGGGGGTGCTGGGGGAGGGTCTGAGGGGGCTAGGGGGGAGTTTTGGGGGTGCTGGGGGGATCTGAGGGGGGATTGAAGGGGTCTGAGGGTGATCCTTTGGGGAGCTCAGGGGGGTTTTGGGGTGCTGGGGGGTTCTAAGAGGGGGTTTAAGGGGTCTGGGGGGGTTTTGGGGGTGCTGGAGGGGGATTTTGGGGGTCTCAGGGTGGATTTTGGGGTGCTGGGGGGGTCTATGGGGGGATTTAATGGGGTTTGAGAGGGATTTGGGGGTCCCAGGGGGGATTTAAGGGGTCTGGGGGGGTTTGGGGGTTCTGGGGGGGGAATTTGGGGGTCTCAGGGGGGGTTTGGGGGTACTGGGGGGGTCTCTGGGGGGATTTATGGGGTCTCAGGGGGGGTTTTGGGGTGCTGGGGGGTTCTAAGAGGGGGTTTAAGGGGTCTGGGGGGGATTTTGGGGGTCCCGGGGTGGTTTTGGGGGGTCCCGGGGTGGATTTGGGGGTGCTGGGGGGATCTCAGGGGAGATTAATGGGGTCTGGGGGGGATTTTGGGGGTCCCAGGGGGGATTTAAGGGGTCTGGGGGGGTTTGGGGGTTCTGGGGGGGATTTTGGGGGTCCCAGGGGGGTTTTGGGGGTGCTGGGGGAATCTGGGGGGGTTTAAGAGGTCCGGGGGTGCTGTTGATGACGTCATCAGTTGCCAGGGGGTGTCCAGGGGGGTTTGGGTGCCCTGGGGGGGCTTTGGGTGCCCTAGGTGATGGATTTGGGGAGGATTTGGGGGATTTGGGGAGGATTTGGGGCATTTTGGGGAGGATTTGGGTGTTTTTGGGTGCAGGGGGGTTACCTGGGGGTGACGTTGATGACGTCATCAGTTACCAAGGGGTGTCCAGGGGGGGTTTGGGGAGGATTTGGGGGATTTTGGGGAGGATTTGGTGCAGTTTGAGGCATGTGGGTGCATTTTGGGGAGGATTTGGGTGGTTTTGGGTGCGGGGGGGTTACCTGGGGGTGACGTTGATGACGTCACGGGCCCTCAGGGGGGTCCCTGGGGGGGGTTTGGGTGCCCTGGGGGGGCTTTGGGTGCCCTAAGTGATGGTTTTGGGGAGGATTTGGGGCATTTTGGGTGTGGGGGGGTTACCTGGGGGTGACGTTGATGACGTCATCAGTTGCCAGGGGGTGTCCAGGGGGGGGTTGGGGAGGATTTGGGGGATTTTGGGGAGGATTTGGTGCATTTTGGGGAGGATTTGGGGCATTTTGGGTGTGGGGGGGTTATCTGTGGGTGCTGTTGATGACGTCATCAGTTACCAGGGGGTGTCCAGGGGGGGTTTGGGTGCCCTGGGGGGGCTTTGGGTGCCCTAGGTGATGGATTTGGGGAGGATTTGGGTGTTTTTGGGGGGGTTGGGTGCAGTTTGGGGAGGATTTGGGTGTTTTTGGGTGCGGGGGGGTTACCTGTGGGTGACGTTGATGACGTCACGAGCCCTCAGGGGGGTCCCCAGGGCCTTTCCCGCCAGCAGGAGGGCTGCAGCCCCCACCAGGTGGGGGTCGTGGGGGGGGGCCCGGGGTCCCAGCTCCCCCCAGAACCGGTGGAAAACGGCGCAGGCGGCGCCCACGGCCCCGGAACCGAGCCCCAGCTTCACCCCTGTGACGTCACAGGACGTCAGCGCCCCCTGCCGTGACGTCACGGGATCACACACACCCCCCTCCATCCCCCCCCCCCCCCTCTTACCGGCTTCCATAATGAACCGGGCCACTCGGAACCGGGACCGAACTTCGGGGACCCCCCCAACCCCACGCGTGGGCTCCAGAGCCATGGCCTGGGGGGTGTGAGGTCATAGGGAAGGGGGTGACGTCATAGGGGAGGATGGTGATGTCATAGGGGTGATGGGGAGGGGGGGGAGGAGGAGTAGGGGGGGGGGAAGGGGGGTTTGGGGGGGTCCTGAGGGGGATTTGGGGGGGGGTCTGGGTGGGATTTGGGGTATTGGAGGGTTTGAGGGGGTCTGGGGGGGACTTGGGGGGGTTTGGGGGGGTCCTGAGGGGGATTTGGGGTCTGGGGGGACTTTGGGGGGGATCTGGGGATTTGGGGGGAATTGGGGGGGGCTTGGGGGGTCTGGGGGGGGATTTGGGGTTTTGGGGAGGATTTGGGGGGTTTGGGGGGGTCCTGAGGGGGGTTTGGGTTTTGGGGGGCTCTGGGGGCGCCCTCAGGGGTTTGGGGGCCCTGCACAGTCTATGACGTCACAACCCCCCCCCTACCCCCCGGTGATGTCACAAAGGCGGAAGCCGCTCCTCCCTTGTCCGTGACGTCACCGCTCGCCCCCCCCTCCCAGGAGCTGTGACGTCACAACCGAACCCCCCCCAACCCCTCCCCTCCCCCCCCGTTGCCCGGCAACCGGCGGCGCCCGCTTGTGACGTCACCGCCGCGCGCCTCACCCCTCGCGCGGCCCCGGAGGCGGCGGCAGCGGCGGCCCCGGCGCGAGCCCGGCACTTCCGGGGTCCCCTCCGCGCGCAGCCGCCGCCGCTCCGCCCGCTCCGATTGGCTGAGACGGGCGGGGAGGGGAGGGGTGGGGGGGCGGAGCCTCCGGTGGGGGGAATCAACCAATGGCAGCCCGCCGCGCCGGTGGGAAGAGTTGTGATTGGTCGAGAGCGGCAGCCAACGGGAGGAGGGGGGAGGGATGGGCGGGGCGGTGCCTCCGTGCTGGCCAATCAGCGGGCGAGGCGGGGAGGGAGGCGGCCAATCAGCGAGCGGCGGCGGCGCGGGGCGGGAAATGGCGGCGGCGGCGGCGGAGAAACTGCGGGTGGGGGAGGGGAACGGGAACGGGAACGGGGGGGCCTGGGGGGGGCCCTGTGCCCCATAGGGGGGTCCTGGGGGGGTCTCGAGTGGGTCTGGGGGCTCCGAAATGGGTCTGGGGGGGCCCAAGTGGGTCTGGGGGGGTCCCTGTGCCCCATAGGGGGGTTCTGGGGGGGTCTCGAGTGGGTCTGGGGGCTCCGAAATGGGTCTGGGGGGGCCCAAGTGGGTCTGGGGGGGTCCCTGTGCCCCATAGGGGGGTTCTGGGGGGGTCCCAGATGGGTCTGGGGGTGCCCAAAGGGGTCTGGGGGCTCTAAATGGGTCTGGGGGGTCCCTGTGTCCCAAAGGGGGATCCTGGGGGGGGTCCCAGATGGGTCTGGGAGGGTCCTTGTTCATGAAAGGGGGGTCCTGGGGGGGCCCAAGTGGGTCTGGGGGGTCCCAAGTGGGTCTGGGGGGGTCCCTGTGCCCCTTTGAGGGTCCTGGGGGGGTCCCAGATGGGTCTGGGGGTGCCCAAAGGGGTCTGGGGGCTCTAAATGGGGCTGGGGGGGTCCCTGTGCCCCACTGGGGGGTCCTGGGGGGGGTCCCAGATGGGTCTGGGGGCGTCCTTGTGCATGAAAGGGGGGTCCTGGGGGGGCCCAAGTGGGTCTGGGGGCTCTAAATGGGTCTGGGGGGGCCCTGTGCCCCATAGGGAGGTCCTGGGGGGGGGTCACAGATGGGTCTGGGGGTGCCCAAAGGGGTCTGGGGGTTCTAAATGGCGCTGGGGGGGTCCCTGTGGCCCATAGGGGGGTCTTGGGGGGGTCCCAAATGGGTCTGGGGGCTCTAAATGGGGCTGGGGGGGGCCCTGTGTCCTATAGGGGGGGTGCTGAGTGGGTCTGGGGGGGCCCCAAGTGGGTCTGGGGGGGCCTAAAGGGGTCTGGGGGGGTCCCTGTGTTACATAGAGGGGTCCTTGGGGGGGTCCCAAATGGGTCTGGGGGCTCCTAAATGAGCCTGGGGGGGTCCCTGTGCCCCTTTGAGGGGGTTGGGGGGGGTCCCGAGTGGGGTTGGGGGGCCCCAAATGGGTCTGGGGGGTCCGAAATGGGTCTGGGGGGGTCCCTATATCTCAGAGGGGGGTCCTGGGGGGGTCCCAAGTGGGTCTGGGGGGGTCTCTGTGTTCCAAAGGGGGAGTTAGGGGGTCCTGAGTGGGTCTGGGGGGGCCCCAAATGGGTCTGGGGGGGTCCCTGTGCCCCATAGGGGGGGTTCTGGGGGGGTCCCAGATGGGTCTGGGGGTGCCCAAGTGGGTCTGGGGGCTCTAAATGGGGCTGGGGGGGTCCCTGTGCCCCATAGGGGAGTCCTGGGGGGGGTCCCAAATGGGTCTGGGGGCTCTAAATGGGTCTGGGGGGGGCCCTGTGTCCTATAGAGGGGTGCCGAGTGGGTCTGGGGGATCCCAAAAGGGTTTTGGGGGGGTCCCTGTGTTCCATAGGGAGGTCTTGGGGGTGTCCCAAGTGGGTCTGGGGGCTCTAAATGGGTCTGGGGGGGTCCCTGTGTTACATAGAGGGGTCCTGGGGGGGTCCCAGATGGGTCTGGGAGGGCCCAAAGGGGTCTGGGGGTTCTAAATGGGGCTGGGGGGGTCCCTGTGCCCCATTGGGGGGTCCTGGGGGGGGTCCCAAATGGGTCTGGGGGCTCTGAAAGGGTCTGGGGGGGTCCCTGTCCCCCTTAGGGAGGGTCCTGGGAGGGTCCCAGATGGGTCTGGGGGCTCCTAAATGAGCCTGGGGGGGTCCCTGTGCTTTGAGGGGGTTGGGGGGGGTCCCGAGTGGGGTTGGGGGGCCCCAAATGGGTCTGGGGGGTCCGAAATGGGTCTGGGGGGGGCCCTATATCTCAGAGGGGGGTCCTGGGGGGGTCCCAAGTGGGTCTGGGGGCTCTTCCAAAGGGGGGCTAGGGGGTCCTGAGTGGGTCTGGGGGGGCCCCAAATGGGTCTGGGGGGGTCCCTGTGCCCCATAGGGAGGATCCTGGGGGGGTCCCGAGTGGGGTTGGGGGGCCTCAAATGGGTCTGGGGGGGTCCCTGTGTTCTAAAGGGGGTTCCCTGACGCCCCTTCCCCCCCCTCCCGGGGGTCTCCTCTGCCCCCCAGGCTCTCTCGTGCCCCCCCCTGGCCGCCGTGCCCCCCCTGTCCCCCCCCCAGGCCCTGCAGCTCCTCTGCTCCCCCTCTGCCCTGCGCCTCTCCCTGCTCGAGTGGCTCTGCCACAGGTGGGCGGGGGGCTTCACCCCCCAGCAACCCGGGGGGGGCACAAGTGGGGCTGGGGGGGTCCCTGTGTTCCATTGGGGGGGCTTAAGGGGGGCCCCAAATGGGTCTGGGGGCTCTAAATGGGTCTGGGGGGAGTCCCTGTGTTCCATAGGGGGAGTCTGGGGGGTCCCAAATGGGTCTGGGGGGGCTCTAAATGGGTCTGGGGGGGGGTCTGTGTCCCATCGGGGGGGTTGGGGGGGTCCCAAATAGGTCGGGGGGGTCCCAAAATGAGTCTGGGGGTTCCTTGTTCCATTGGGGGGGCTTAAGGGGGACCCCAAATGGGTCTGGGGGCTCTAAATGGGGCTGGGGGTTCCCTGTGTTCCATAGGGGGCTTGGGGGGGTCCCAAATGGGGGGGAGGGGTGTCCCAAATGGGTCTGGGGGGGGCCTGCTTCATAGGAGGGATTGGGGGGGGTCCCAAATGGGTCTGGGGGCTCCAAATGGGGCTGGGGGGGTCCCTGTGTTCCATTGGGGGGGCTTAAGGGGGGCCCCAAATGGGTCTGGGGGCTCTAAATGGGTCTGGGGGGGGTCCCTGTGTTCCATAGGGGGAGTCTGGGGGGTCCCAAGTTGGTCGGGGGGGCTCTAAATGGGTCTGGGGGGGTCCCTGTGTTCCATAAGGGGGGTTGGGGGGGTCCCAAATGGGTCTGGGGGGGTCCCAGTGCTTCATAGGGGGGATTGGGGGGGGGTCCCAAGTTGGTCGGGGGGCCCAAAATGGGTCTGGGGGTCCCTGTGTTCCATTGGGGGGGCTGGGGGGGGTCCCAAGTGGGTCTGGGGGCTCTAAATGGTTTAGGGGGGGTCCCTGTGTTCCATAGGAGTGTCCTGGGGGGGTCCCACTGCCCCATAGGGGAGGTTGGGGGGGCCCCAAGTGGGTCTGGGGGGGTCCCAAATGGGGCTGGGGGGGTCCCTGTGTTCCATAGGGGGGGCTGGGGGGGGTCCCAAGTGGGTCTGGGGGCTCTAAATGGGTCTGGGGGTTCCCTGTGTCCCCATGAGGGGATCTGGGGGGTCCCAGATGGGTCTGGGGGGGCTCTAAATGGGTCTGGGGGGGTCTCTGTGTCTCCATAAGGGGATCTGGGGGGGTCATAAATGGGTCTGGGGGGTCCCAAATGGGTCTGGGGGGGGGGCCTGTGTTCTATTTGGGGGGTTGGGGGGGTCCCAAGTTGGTTGGGGGGGCCCAAAATGGGTCTGGGGGTTCCCTGTGTTCCATTGGGGGGGCTTAGGGGGGACCCCAAATGGGTCTGGGGGCTCTAAATGGGTCTGGGGGTTCCCTGTGTTCCATTGAGGGGGCTTAGGGGGGGTCCCAAATGGGGGGGAGGGGTGTCCCAAATGGGTCTGGGGGGGTCCCTGTGCCCCATGGGGGGGGTTGGGGAGGGCTTTGACCCCCCTCCCCTTTCTCCCCCCCCCCCAGGGTGCACCCCCCCTTTGCCTCCCACCCCCACCATGAGGGTCCCTGGGACGCCCGGCTGCGCGGTGAGACCCCCCCCCTCCAAACACCCCCTCCCCAAGTTAAACCCCCCCCCCCGATAAAAAGCCCCCTCCTCCCTTTGCCCAGTTCCCCCCAGTTCCTCCCAGTTCCTCCCAGTTCATCCCAGTTCACCCCAGTTCATCCCAGTTCACCCCAGTTCATCCCAGTTCCTTCCCCCCCCCCCAGAAATTCTCAAACTGGGAGCGGAGCTGATGCTGTGCAGGGAGCAGGACGTGGCCCTGGTGGAGGTGGGGGGGGGTCCCGGGGGGGTCCTGGGGGGCACTGGGGGGGTGGGGGGGGTCCTGGGGGGGTCACTTGGACACTTGGGTCCCTTTGGGGTTTTGGGGGGGGTCCTCAGGGGGGGTTTGGGGGATCCTGGGGGGCAGTTTGGGGCCCATGGGGGGTCCTGGGGGGTACTTGGGGGTCCTGGGGGGTCCTAGGGGGGTCACTTGGACACTTGGGTCCCTTTGGGGTTTTGGGGGGGGGTCTCAGGGGGGTTTGGGGGGCTGGGGGGGTCCTCAGGGGGGAATTGGGGGATCTTGGGGGGGTCTCAGGGGGGGTTTGGAGTCCTGGGGGCGTTTTGGGGGTCCTGGGGGGGTCCGGGGGGATCCGGGGGGGGTCACTTGGGTCCCTTTGGGATTTTGGGGGGGCTCCTGGGGGGCACTTGGGGGTCCTGGGGGGGTCACTTGGGTCCCTTTGGGGTTTTGGGGGGGGGTCCCAGAGGGGTTTTGGGGGGCTGGGGGGGTCCTCGGGGGAATTGGGGGATCCTGGGGGGCAGTTTGGGGCCCAGGGGGGGTCCTGGGAGGCACTTGGGGGTCCTGGGGGTCTGGGGTCATTTGGACTCTTGGGGTTTGGGCTTTTGGGGGTCTCAGGGGGTTTGGGGGCTGGGGGTCCTCAGGAGGGGTGGGGATCCTGGGGGGCAGTTTGGGGTCCTGGGGGGGTCCCTCAGACTCTTGGGTCCCCTTGGGGGGGGGTTGGTTGGGGAGGGGGTGGGTCCTGGGGGGTTCATTTGGGGGGGGGGCTCCGGGGATGTTAAAGGGAAGGTGGGGGGGGGTTTGGGGGGCTCAGCCCTGTGCCCCCCCCTCCCCATTTTTAGGGTACAGCCCCCCCCGAGCAGCAGCTGGAATTCATCTGGGACCTGCTGGATGCTGCCCCCCCCCCAGAGGAAGAGAGGGAGTGAGGAGACCCCCAGGACCCCCCCAAAACCCCCCAAACCCACACAGGGTCTGAGGGACCCACCCAGGACCCCCCCAGCCCCCCAAAACCCCCCCAGGACCCCCCCCAAAACTCCAAAGGGGCCCCAGTGACCCCCCCAGAACCCCCCCAGGCCCCCCCAATTCCCCCCCAGGACCCCCCCAGCCCCCCAAAACCCCCTTGGGACCCCCCCCAAAACTCCAAAGGGGCCCCAGTGACCCCCCCAGGACCCTTCCAGGACCCCCAAGCCCCCCCTGGGGGTCTGGGGGGGCCCCAAATGGGTCTGGGGGGTCCCAAATGGGTCTGGGGGGGGTCCCAGGTGGGTCTGGGGGGGCCCCAAATGGGTCTGGGGGGTCCCAAACCCCCCCTGGGAATCCCCCAGACCCCCAATTCCCCCCAAGCCCCCCCAGGACCCCTCCTGGGACCCCCCCCAAAGCCCCCCCGACCCCCAAACCAGCCCTGGGACACCCCCAGACCCCCAACCCCCCCCCCCAAAACCCCCCTGGGACCCCCCCCAGACCCCCAAACCACCCCTGGAACCCCCCCAGACTTCCCTGGGACCCCCAAACCCACCTGGGACCCCAAACCACCCCTGGGACCCCCAGCCCCTGGGCCCCAGACCCCAAAACCCCCCTGGGACCCCCCCAAACCCTCCCTGGGACCCCCCCCAGACCCTCAAATCCCCCCTTGGGTCCCTCCTGGGACCCCCCCACACCCCGAATTCCCCCCTCAGGACCCCCCCCAACCCCCCAAACCACCCCTGGGACCCCTCCCCAAACCCTCAAAACCCCTCTGTGACCCCCCAGACCCCCCCTGGTTGCCCCCCCCCCATAAATCTCCCCCCTCCCAGGTGCCCCCCCTCCTCCGAGGAGGCCCCCCCATTTCTTAATGAGCTCCTGGAGACCCCCGGGGGGTGGGGGACCCTCTGCCCCCCCTCTCCTCCCCCCCCCCCAACTTTGGACACCTACAGCCCCCCCCCCACCCCTCCCAGGTGAGTCCAAACCCCCCCCCCCCCTCCCCCCAATTTGGGGGTCCAGGAGATGCCCCCCCCAAAAAGAAATTCGGGGAGGGGGAGTCCTGGGAACCCATCAGTGCCTCCCTTCCCCCCCCCCCCCAGTTTTAGGAGCCCCCCCCCCAAATTGGGGGACTTGGAGGTGGCGCTGGGGGGGGCCCAGAGGGACCTGGAGCTGCTGGAGGGGCAGGTGAGGGGGGGGGGGAATTTGGGGAGGGGGCTGCAGCTGGAATGGGGCTGGGGGGGCCCCAAAAGGGTCTGGGGGGGTCCCAAGTGGGTTTGGGGGGGGCCAGATTGGTCTGGGGGGGTCCCTGTGCCCCAATGGGAGGGTAGAGGGGGGTCCCAAATGGGTCTGGGGGGTCCCAGGTGGGTCTGGGGGGGCCCAAGTGGGTCTGGGGGGGCCCAAATGGGTCTGGGGGGGTTCCCAGGTGGGTCTGGGGGGGCTCCAAATGGGTCTGGGGGGCCCCAAATGGGTCTGGGGGGTTCCAAATGGGTCTGGGGGGTCCCAGGTGGGTCTGGGGGGTCCCAAATGGGTCTGGGGGGGTCCCAGGTGGGTCTGGGGGGTCCCAAATGGGTCTAGGGGGTTCCCAAGTGGGTCTGGGGGGCCCCAAATGGGTCTGGGGGGGCCCCAAATGGGTCTGGGGGGGTCCCTGTGCCCCAGAGGGGGGATAGGGGGTTCCCAAGTGGGTCTGGGGGGCCCCAAATGGGTCTGGGGGGGCCCCAAATGGGTCTGGGGGGGTCCCTGTGCCCCAATGGGAGGGTAGGGGGGGTCCCAAATGGGTCTGGGGGGGGTCCCAAGTGGGTCTGGGGGGGCCCCAAATGGGTCTGGGGGGTCCCAGGTGGGTCTGAGGGGTCCCAAATGGGTCTGGGGGGTCCCAGGTGGGTCTGGGGGGGTTCCTGTGCCCCACAGGAGGGATTTGAGGAGGGGGCACAGACCCCCCCTCACTTTATTCCCCCCCCCTTCTTCTTTCTCCCCCACAGACCCCGGAGTTGGGGGGGTCCCCGAGCTGCCCCCCCCCCGATTTAAAAGGGGTGGGGGGGACCCTGGTTGCCCTGGCAACGGCCCTGGGGGAGGCGAAGCTGGGGGGGGGGCTTCAAACCCCCCTCCCCAAAGCCCCCCCCGAGCTCCACCCCTGCGGACCCCTCACCCCCCCCCTCTGCCAGGGGCTGCGGAGGCTGCTGGAGGTGGGGGGGGGACTTGGGGGGGGGGCAAATGGGTCTGGGGGGGTCCTAAATGGGTCTGGGGGGGCCCCTGTGCCTCATAGGGGGGGTTGGTGGGGGCCCCAAGTGGGTTGGGGGGGCCCCAAGTGGATCTGGGGGGGTCCTAAGTGGGTTTGGGGGGGCCCCTATGCCCCTCAGGGGCATTTGGGGGGGGTCCCAAGGGGATCTGGGGGGTCCTAAATGGGTCTGGGGGGGTCCAAATGGGTCTGGGGGGCCCAAATGGGTCTGGGGGGGCCCCAAGTGTGTCTGGGGGGGTCCCTGTGTCCGAAAGGGGGGGTTAGGGGGGTCCCAAATGGGTCTGGGGGGGCCCAAATGGGTCTGGGGGGGGCCCAAGTGTGTCTGGGGGGGTCCCTGTGTCCCATAGGGGGGGCTTGGGGGGGCCCCAAGTGGGTTGGGGGGGCCCCAAGTGTGGGGGGGGTCCCTGTGTCTGAAAGGGGGGGTTGGGGGGGTCCTAAATGGGTCTGGGGGGGTCCCTGTGTCCCATAGAGGGGGTTGGGGGGGTCCCAAATGGGTCTGGGGGGGTCCTTATGTCCCACAGTGGGGATTTGAGGGGGGTCCTGACCCTCCCATGCCCCCCCCCCCCAATTCCCCCCCCCAGGTCCTGGGGGCCACGTCCCAGGTGGGTGACACCACCCAGGAGGTGACAGTGCTGATGGGGGGGGCCCCACAACGGGCCCTGGGTGAGTGATTTGGGGGGGGGGGACACCCCAAAACCCCCCCTGGGAATTAGAGGGGGGGTTGGGTTATTATTTTCGGGGGGGGGGGTCTCATTTTTGGGGTGCCCCCCCCTCTTTTTTTCCCCACAGAGGAAAACGTGGCCGCTCTGCAACGGAGGTTTGGGGGTGCCCCCCCCCCTAAAATGAAGCCCACCCCTAATTGAAACCCCCCCCCCCATTTCCAGGCCCCCTCCCTGATGCCCCCCCCCAAAAAAAAAAAAAAAATTAAATTTTTTGAATGGTTTTTTGGTCAAAAAAGCCAAAATCCCGAGGGGGGGTCCCCAGGGGCCCCCCCCCCCCGGGTTCTATTTTAAGCTGGGGGGGGGCAAAGGGGGGGGCACCGCATTTTAGGGCCCTATAAGGAAGGAGCCTGAGGGTGTTTACAGCGTGAGTCAGCGCGGGGGGGGGCAAAACCCCCCCCAAAAAAGGGATCCAGGAGCCCCCCCCCCACCCCCCCTCCATGACGTGGCTGTGCCCCCCCCCCAAAAGATTCCTGGGGGGATGAGGTCATAGGGAGGGAGTTGGACCCCCCCGGAGTGATTTGGGGGGGGGGGTTGGACCCCAAATGTTACTGGGGACCCCAAAAAGTGCTGTGGGGATTGGACCCCCCCCAAAAAAAAAAAAATTAGTGGAGGGGGATGCCCCCCCCCCAAAACACTGTGGGGGTGTTGGGTACCCCCCCCCCAAAAAAAAACCAGTTATTGGACCCCCAAAAACTTGGGATTGGGCCCCAAAAATCCCACGGGGGGGGGGGAACCCCCTAAATGTGGGGGGGTTGGAGCCCGAAAAGCCTGGGGGGGGGAGATTGGTCCCCCCAAAAATAGGGGGGGGGCTGCACCCCAAAAAGCCCCCCCTAAAGTTACCCGGGGGGGGGGTTGGACCCCAAAATGTGGGGGGGTTGGAGCCCAAAAATCCCGGGGGGGGAGATTGGTCCCCCCAAAAGTACGGGAGAGGGGGGGCTGCACCCCAAAAAGCCCCCCCTAAAGTTACCCGGGGAGGGGTTGGACCCCCAAAAATCCCGGGGGGGGAGATGTTGGGGGTTGGACCCCCCCAAAAAGCGCTGGGGAGGAACTTGACCCCCCCAAAACCCCGGGGGGGTTTGGACCCCAAAAAAAGGGGGGGGAGGAAGGAAATGGACCCCAAAACTTCCCGGGGGGTGGGAATTGACCCCCCCCCACCCCCTTTATTTTTGGGGTGCCCCCGGGTGAAGGCGTTGGGGGGGACACAGATAACGCCCCCCCCCCCCCCTTATCAGCCCCGGCAGCCGCTTCCGGCGCCGCGTTTCCTGACCCCAAAATGGGGGGGGCAGCCCCATAGAACCCCCCCTGCCCCATAGAACCCCCAGACCCATAGAACCCCCCCTGCCCCATAGAACCCCCAGACCCATAGAACCTCCCCCTGCCCTATAGACCCCCCCCCGCCCCATAGAACCCCCCCCTGCCCTATAGAACCTCCAGACCCATAGATCCCCTCCAGCTCCATAGACCCCCCCGCCCCACAGAACGACCCATGAACCCCCCTGCCCCTGAACCCCCAGCCCCATGAACCTCCCCTGCCCCATAGAACCCCCTGCAGACCCATAGAGCCCCCTGCCCCACCGACCCCCTGCAGACCCATAGAACCCCCTCCCCCATAGAACCCCAGACCCCCCACCCCCTGCCCCCATAGACCCCCTGCACCCATAGAACCTCCCCCCCGACCTCAGACCCATAGCCCCCTGCCCAGAACCCCAACCCCCAGAACCTCCCCTGCCTTAGAACCTCAGACCCATAGATCCCCTCCAGCCCCATAGACCCCCACAGCCCCACAGAACCCCCAACCCCATAGACCCCCCAGCCCCATAGACGCCCCCCAGACCCATAGACCCCCCCAGACCCATAGAACCCCATAGACCCCCCCAGACCTATAGAATGCCTCCTGCCCCATAGAACCCCCCCGCCCCATAGATCCCCCCCTGCCCTATAGAACCCCATAGACCCCCACCAGACCTATAGAACCCCACCTGCCCTATAGACCCCCCAGCCTCATAGAACCCCCCCAGCCCCATAGACCCCCCCAAACCCATAGAACCCCCCCTGCCCCATAGACCCCTCTTGCCCCATAGAACCCCCCCCTGCCCTATAGAACCCCATAGACCCCCCCAGACCCATAGAACCCCCCCAGACCCATAGAACCCCCCCTGCCCCATAGAACCCCCCCCTGCCCTATAGAACCCCATAGACGCCCCCCAGACCCATAGAACCCCCCCAGACCCACTGACCCCCATCCCACCCCATATCCCCCCTCACCCCCCATCCCACTCCCCCCACGCACCCCATATCCCCCCCGCAACCCCTATTCCCCCCACCCCACATCCCCCCACCCCATTTCCCCCCACACCCCACATCCCCCCGCATCCCCATCCCATTCCCCCCATATCCCCCCGCACCCCTCACCCCATCTACCCCCCTCACCCCCGCACCCCATTCCCCACCCCATATCCCCCCGCACCCCCCATTCCCCCCCACCCCATATCCCCCCCGCACCCCCTATTCCCCCCCCTTCACCCCCGCACCCCGCACCCCGTGGGCGGAGCTCCCGCCGCCCGTTACCAATTAAGGTTCCGCGCTCTCCGCGGGCCCCCCCGCACCCCCCACACCCGCGGTTGCTGCCGCTCCCCCGGCGCTCCCAGCCCCGCACAGCGCCCGCGGCACCCGCACAGAGCCCACCGGAGCCCGCGGTAAGGGAGGAGATGGGAGAGAGCCCCGCGTTAGGGGTCTGGGGGCTCTGCCAGGGGAGTTGTGAGGAGAATCCCCCCTGAGTGGGGATGCGGGACACGGCGGTGCGGGAGAGGAAGGGGGGGGACCCCTTTTGGGGGGTCTGGGGGGGTCTCTGAGGGATCCCTCGGGGGTGTCATGAGGAGAAGCCCCCCTGAATGGGTCTGGGGGACACCACTATGAGGGTCTGGGGTCTCCTCTGGGGGGGAGAAGGATGGGGGGGACCCCTCTTTGGGGTCTCTGAGGTCCCTCGGGGGAGTCATGAGGAGAATCCCCTCTGAATTTGAGTCTGGGGGACACCGCGGTGTGGGAGAGGAATGGGGGGGACCCCTTTTTGGGGGTCTGGGGGCGTCTCTGAGGGATCCCTCGGGGGTGTCATGAGGAGAATCCCCCCTGAATGGGTCTGGGGGACACCGCGATGGGGGTCTGGGGTCCCCTCTGGGGGGGAGAAGGATGGAGGGACCCCTTTTTGGGGGTCTGGGGGGTCTCTGAGGGACCCCTCGGGGGTGTCATGAGGAGAATCCCCCCTGAATGGGTCTGGGGGACACCGCGATGGGTAAGAGGAAAGGGGGGGACCCCTTTTGGGGGGTCTAGGGGGGTCTCTGAGAGCACCCTCGGGGGGGTCATGAGGAGAAGCCCCCCTGATGGATCTGGGGGACACTGCGATGTGGGAGAGGAATGGAGGGGACCCCTTTTGGGGGCCTGGGGGGGTCTCTGAGGGATCCCTCGGGGGTGTCATGAGGAGAAGACCCCCTGAATGGGGATGCGGGACACTGCTATGGGGGTCTGGGGTCCCCTCTGTGGAGGAGAAGGATGGGGGGGACCCCTCTTTGGGGTCTCTGAGAGGTCCCTCGGGGGTGTCATGAGGAGAAGACCCCCTGAATGGGTCTGGGGGACACCGCGATGGGGGTCTGGGGTCCCCTCTGTGAGGGAGAAGGATGGGGGGGACTCGTTTTTGGGGGTCTGGGGGTTCTGCCAAGGGAATTGTGAGGAGAATCCCCCCTGAATGGGGATGCGGGACACGGCGATGGGGAGAGGAATGGGGGGGACCCCTTTTTGGGGAGCTGGGGGGGGGTCTCTGAGGGACCCCTCGGGGGTGTCATGAGGAGAAGCCCCCCTGAATGGGTTTGGGGGACACCGCTATGGGGGTCTGGGGTCCCCTCTGGGGGGGAGAAGGATGGAGGGACCCCTTTATGGGGATCTGGGGGGGTCTCTGATGGAACTCTTGGGGGTGTCATGAGGAGAACCCCCCCTGAATGGGTCTGGGGGACACCACGATGTGGGAGAGGAATGGGGGGAACCCCTTTTGGGGGCCTGGGGGCGTCTCTGAGGGATCCCTCGGGGGTGTCATGAGGAGAAGACCCCCTGAATGGGGATGCGGGACACCGCGATGGGGGTCTGGGGTCACCTTTAGGGGGGAGAAGGATGGGGGGACCCCTTTATGGGGATCTGGGGGGGTCTCTGATGGAACTCTCGGGGGTGTCATGAGGAGAATCCCCCCTGAATGGGTCTGGGGGACACCGCGATGTGGGAGAGGAATGGGGGGGACCCCTTTTTGGGGGTCTGGGGGCGTCTCTGATGGAACTCTCGGGGGTGTCATGACATGAACCCCCCTGAATGGGTCTGGGGGACACCGCGATGCAGGAGAGGAAGGGGGGGACCCCTTTTTGGGGGTCTGGGGGGTCTCTGAGGGACCCCTCGGGGGTGTCATGAGGAGAATCCCCCCTGAATGGGGATGCGGGACACCGCGATGGGGGTCTGGGGTCCCCTCTGTGGGGGAGAATGGTGGGGGGACCCCTCTTTGGCGGTCTCTGAGAGCTCGCTCGGGGGTGTCATGAGGAGAATCCCCCCTGAATTTGAGTCTGGGGGACACCGTGGTGCGGGAGAGGAATGGGGGCGACCCCTTTTTGGGGGTCTGGGGGGGTCTCTGAGGGATCCCTCGGGGGTGTCATGAGGAGAACCCCCCTGAATGGGGATGCGGGACACTGCTATGGGGGTCTGGGGTCCCCTTTAGGGGGGAGAAGGATGGAGGGACCCCTTTTTGGGGATCTGGGGGGTCTCTGATGGAACTCTTGGGGGTGTCATGAGGAGAATCCCCCCTGAATGGGTCTGGGGGACACCGCGATGCAGGAGAGGAATGGGGGGGACCCCTTTTTGGGGGTCTGAGGGGTCTCTGATGGAACTCTCGGGGGTGTCATGAGGAGAATCCCCCCTGAATGAGTCTGGGGGACACCGCGATGTGGGAGAGGAATGGGGGGGACCCCTTTTGGGGGCCTGGGGGGGTCTCTGAGGGATCCCTCGGGGGTGTCATGAGGAGAATCCCCCCTGAATGGGGATGCGGGACACCGCGATGGGGGTCTGGGGTCCCCTCTGTGGGGGAGAATGGTGGGGGGACCCCTCTTTGGCGGTCTCTGAGAGCTCGCTCGGGGGTGTCATGAGGAGAATCCCCCCTGAATTTGAGTCTGGGGGACACCGCGGTGCGGGAGAGGAATGGGGGGGACCCCTTTTTGGGGGTCTGGGGGGGTCTCTGAGGGATCCCTCGGGGGTGTCATGAGGAGAATCCCCCCTGAATGGGTCTGGAGGACACCGCTATGGGGGTCTGGGGTCCCCTCTGTGGGGGAGAAGGATGGGGGGGACCCCTCTTTGGGGTCTCTGAGAGGTCCCTCGGGGGAGTCATGAGGAGAATCCCCCCTGAATTTGAGTCTGGGGGACACCGCGGTGCGGGAGAGGAATGGGGGGGACCCCTTTTTGGGAGTCTGGGGGGATCTCTGAGGGACCCCTCGGGGGTGTCATGAGGAGAAGCCCCCCTGAATGAGTTTGGGGGGCACCGCGATGCGGGAGAGGAATGGGGGGGACCCCTTTTTGGGGGTCTCTGAGAGCTCCCTTGGGAAAGAACCCCCCGAGAGAGGAGAAAGGGGGGGGACCCTTTTTTGGGGGTGTCTAAGGAGCCTCTATGGATCTGGATCACGGGGGTCCCTCGGTGTGGGGGTCCCCACTTGGGGGTCTTGGGGGGATCCCACCGATGTAGGGGTGCCCCGGCATTGGGGGTCTCCGTTTCGGGGTCCCAGTCCGCCCCCCATCAAAGGGTGCCCGTTATGGGAGTCCTGGGTCCTCCCCATACCAGGGGGTCCCCATCGTGGGGGTCTCGGGTCCCCCCATCAGTGGTGTCCTCAGTGGGGGGGCGTGTGTCCCCCTCCCACCCCGCCCTTTCCCATGTGGGCGGGGGTCCCACTCCCTCCCCCCACCTGGGGGTCCCCATTGCGGGGGTCCCGAGTCCTCCCCCCACCCGGGGGTCCCTATTCGGGGGGTCTCTGGTCTTCTCCCATCAGGGGTCCCGAGTCCTCCCCCCACCCGGGGGTCCCTATCGAGGGGGTCTCGGGTCCTCCCCCTTCTCCCAGCCGGGGGTCCTTACTGGGGGGGGTCTCGGACCCTCCCCCCACTCGGGGGTCCCTGTTGCGGGGGTCTCTGCTCCTCCTCCATCATGGGGTCCCAATTCCTCCCCCCCACTCCGCGTCCCTATTGCGGGGGTCCCGAGTCGTCCCCCCACCCGGAGGCTTCTGTTGCGGGGGTCCCAATTCCTCCCCCCACTCGGGGGTCCCTGTTGCGGGGGTCTCTGCTCCTCCCCCATCAGGGGTCTCACTCCTTCCCCCCACCCGGGGGTCCCTATTCGGGGGGGTCTCTGCTCCTCCCCCATCAGGGATCCCACTTCCTCCCTCCACTCGGGGGTCCCAATTCCTCCCCCCACCCGGGGGTCCCTATCGCGGGGGTCTCTGGTTCTCTCGCATCAGGGGTCCCACTTCCTCCCACCACTCGGGGGTCTCACTCCCTCCCCCCACCCGGGGGTCCCTATCGCGGGGGTCTCTGCTCCTCCCCCACCATGGGGTCCCCCTCCTTCCTCCCCCCACGGGGGTCTCTATTGCGGGGGTCTCCCCCCACTCCCTCACCCCTTTCTCTCTCTCCTTCTCCCCCCAGGTGCCGCCCCCCTCCATCCCCCCCAAACCCAAGCCCAGCGCAGGCGCAGCTCCGCCTCCTCCCCACGCCCCCTCCCCACGCCCCCCGCCCCTCCGGAGGGATGAGCGGGCCGGGGCGATCCCGCGGGCAGGAGCCTTCCCGCGGCGAAGCGGACGGGGAGATGCCGGCTACGGAGAAGGACCTGGCGGAGGATGCTCCCTGGAAACGGATCCAGCAGAACACCTTCACCCGGTGGTGCAACGAGCACCTCAAGTGTGTCCAGAAGAGGGTGGGCAACCTCCAGACCGACCTGGGGGATGGGCTGCGCCTCATCGCCCTCCTCGAAGTCCTCAGCCAGAAGAAGATGGGCCGCAAGTACAACGCCCGCCCCACCTTCCGCCAGATGCAGCTGGAAAACGTCTCGGTGGCTCTGGAATTCCTCGAGAGGGAGAACATCAAACTGGTGTCCATCGGTGAGGAGGATGAGGGGGGCTGGGGGGAAGGGGAAGAACCCACCCACTCACCCACTCACCCACTCACCCACCCACTCACCCACTCATCCACTCACCCACTCACCCACAGCGGGACCCCCCGGAATGAGGAGGAATCTCTGGAGAACTTTTTGAGGAGTCTTTAGGCGAAGGCTGGGACCGCCAGAGGGAGCGAGAAACTTTGGGGTTCCTCCCTCCCCCACCCCCCCCCCGGCACCCAATGGGGAGGGAGAACCTTTAGGGTGCCCCCCCAGGACCCAATGGGGATGGGGAACCTTTGGGGTGCCCAATGGGGATGGGGAACCTTTGGGGGTCCCCCCTAGGACCCAATGGGGATGGGGAACCTTTGGGGATCCCCTCCCCACCCCCCTGAAACCCAATGGGGATGGCGAGCCTTTGGGGTGCCCAATGGGGATAGGGAACCTTTGGGGTGCCCCCCCAGGACCCAATGGCGATAGGGAATCTTTGGGGATCACCCCCCCCCACCCCTTCAAGACCCAATAGGGAGGGAGAACATTCGGGGTGCCCCCCCGAGACCCAATGGGGGTAGGGAACCTTTGGGGATCCCCCCCCCGGGACCCCATCCCCATTGGGGATTCCCCCCCCCCCGGCACCTAATGGGGATGGGGAACATTTGGGGGTACCCCCCAGGACCCAGTGGGGATGGGAACCTTTGGGGTGCCCAATGGGGATGGGGAACCTTTGGGGGTTCCCCCCAGGACCCAATGGAGATGGGGAACGTTTGGGGTGCCCAATGGGGATGGGGAACCTTTGGGGGTCCCCCCCCGGCACCTAATAGGGATGGGAAACTTTTGGGGTGCCCCCCCGGGACCCCAGAGTGAGGGGGAAACTTAGGGGAACCCTTGGGGTGCCCCTCCCGGGGTCCTGTAGGGATGGGGAACCCTTGGGGTGCCCCCGCGGGTCCCCCAAGAGTGGTCGAGAGACCCCCGGGACCCCAAGGTGATGGGGGACCCCCCCCCAATACTTGGGAGCTATTGGGGTCCCCCCACTGCTGGGACGACTTTGGGGACCCCCCCCTTGCCTTAGAGCCCCCCCCCCCCAGGTATCCGCCCCCTTTTTGGGACCCCCAGCGGAGGGTTAAGAGAAACCCCCCCCCATTTTGTGACTCCCATCCCCGCCCCTTGTGTGGGACCCCCCTCAATTCCCCCCCCCCCCCAAATGTCGGCTCCCCCCTCCCCGCCCCCTCGGCCCCATAACAAAGGTTGGGGGGGGGCCTAGGGAGGGCCCGCTCCCATCGCAGGAATGTTGGGGGGGGGGGTGGGGGGTGTTTCTGCCGCCGGGGTGGGGCCCACGGAGGGGGTGGGGGGCGTGGGGGTTTTTTTTGGGGGGGGGGGATGGGGGGGGACCGCGCCCTGCGGTTCCCCACATCCCGCGGGCGCAGATTGCGCATCCCCCTCCCCGCCCCCCCCCCGCGGGGGTTGTTGTGGGTTTTTGGGGTTGTTTTTTTTTTGGGGGGGGGGATGGGGGTCCCGCTGGAGGCTGTGGGGTGGGTGGGGCTGCGTGGGGGGGGTGTGGGGATGTGGGGGTCGGGGTGGGGGGGTTGCGGGGGGGGCGGGGTCTCGTGGAGCCCGAGCCCTTATAAGGCCAAAAAATGCTGGAGCGGGGGGTGGGGCGGGGGCGGGGCTGGGGCCCCCTCCCCCCACCCGCTGCACCGCCCGCCCACCCCCCGAAACCCCCCCCCCAAGATCGGCAGGGGGACTCAGGCGGCCGAGCAGACCCCCCCCCAAAAAAATAAACCGCACCAAAGAGGGACCCAAGAGTCCCGGACCTTCCCCCCCCCCCACCCCCCCTCCCAAAACGCCCCAGGAGTTCTGGCAGCCCCACCCCCCTCCCCCCAAAAAACATCAGAGGGGACCCGGGAGTCTGGGACCCCCCCTCAAAATAGATAGTGGGGGCCCAGGGGTCCAGACCCCCCCCCCCCCAAAAAAAAAAAATCAGAGGGGACCCAGGAGTCCAGGACCCCCCCAAAAAAAACATCAGAGGGGACCCAGGCATCTGGGACCCCCCCCCCCAAAAAAAACTCATCAGAGGGGACCCAGGAGTCTGGAACCCCCCCCCCCAAAAAAAAACCATCAGAGGGGGTTCAGACATCTGGGACCCCCCCTTAAAACAGATAACAGGGACTGAGGGGTCCAGAACCCCCCCCAAAAAAATCAGAGGGGACCCAGGAGTTTGGGACCCCCCCAAACTAGATAACGGGGACCCAGGAGTCCAGAACCCCCCCCAAAACATCAGAGGGGCCTCAGACATCTGCCCCCCCCTCAGGGACCCTGCTGTGCCCAGCCCTGTGTCCCCCTGTCCCCTCAGTGTCCCTGTGTCCCCTCAGTGTCCCCGTGTCCCCTCAGCCCCCTCCTGTCCCCCCCCATCCCCTCGGTGCCCCCCCTGTCCCCTCAGCCCCCCCTGTCCCCTCAGTGTCCCCCTGTCCCCCCATCCCCTCAGCCCCCCTGTGTCCCCTCAGTGTCCCCCCTGTCCCCTCAGTGTCCCTGTGTCCCCTCAGCATCCCCCTCAGCCCCCCTCTGTCCCCTCAGTGTCCCTGTGTCCCCTCAGTCCCCCTGTCCCCCCTCAGTGTCCCTTTCCCCTCAGTGTTCCCCCACCCCTCAGTGCCTCCCTGTCCCCCCTGTCCCCTCAGTGCCCCCCCATCCCCTCAGTCCCCCCCTGTCCCCCCCGTCCCCTCAGTGTCCCCGTGTCCCCCCCGTCCTCTCAGTGTCCCCGTGTCCCCACAGACAGCAAGGCCATCGTGGACGGGAACCTGAAGCTGATCCTGGGGCTGATCTGGACGCTGATCCTGCACTACTCCATCTCCATGCCCATGTGGGACGAGGAGGATGAGGAGGAGGCCAAGAGGCAGACGCCGAAGCAGCGGCTCCTGGGCTGGATCCAGAACCGGCTCCCGAACCTCCCCATCACCAACTTCAGCAGGGACTGGCAGAGTGGCAGGGCACTGGGAGCACTGGTGGACAGCTGTGCCCCTGGTGAGACACGGGGACACTGCTAGGGACACTGCTGGGACATGGGGACACTGCTAGGGACATTGGGACACTGCTGGGGACACTGCTGGGGACATGGGGACATGGGCAGGGCACTGGGAGCACTGGTGGGGACACTGCTGGGGATATGGGGACACTGCTGGGGACACTACTGGGACATGGGGACATGGGCAGGGCACTGGGAGCACTGGTGGACAGCTGTGCCCCTGGTGAGACACGGGGACACTGCTGGGGACATGGGGACACTGCTGGGGACATGGGGACATAGGCAGGGCACTGGGAGCACTGGTGGACACCTGTGCCCCTGGTGAGACATGGGGACACTGCTGGGGACTCTGCTGGGACATGGGGACACTGCTGGGGACATGGGGACATGGGCAGGGCACTGGGAGCACTGGTGGGGACACTGCTGGGGACATTGGGACACTGCTGGGGACATGGGGACATGGGCAGGGATTGGGGGACACAGACAGGACTTGGGGACATGGGGTGACAGCAGGAGGGACCTGGGGACATCAGGCCTGGAGCTGAGGAGTGGCAGAGCAGGAGGGGTTCCGGGGGTGTTTGGGGACAGCTGTGTGCCCAGGGAGGGGACACGGCAGGGGGTGGCAGTGTCCCTGTCCCTGTCCCCAGGGCTGTGTCCCGACTGGGACTCGTGGGACCCCAGCAAACCAGTGGACAACGCCCGGGAGGCCATGCAGCAGGCAGACGAGTGGCTGGGCATCCCCCAGGTGCCTGGCACCCCTGTCCCTGTCCCCTCTGTCCCCTCTGTCCCCTCTGTCCCTGTCCTCTCTGTCCCCTCTTTCCCCATACCCTGTCCCCTCTGTCCCCTCTGTCCCTGTCCCCTCTGTCCCCATACCCTGTCCCCTCTGCCTCCTCTGTCCCTGTCCCCTCTGTCCCTCCTGTCCCCTCTGTCCCCACGCACCCCCATCCCCTCTGTCCCCTCTGTCCCTGTCCCCTCTGTCCCCACACCCTGTCCCCTCTGTCCCCATGTCCCTTGTCCCATCTCCCATCGTCTCCCATGTTCCTACCCCATGTCCGTATGTCCCCATATCCCATTGTCCCCTGTCCCCATATCCCATTGTCCCCTGTCCCCATGTCCCATTGTCCCCATTTCCCATATCCCATTGTCTCCGTATCAGATATCCCATATCCCCCTGTCCCCATATCCCGTTGTCCCCATTGTCCCCCTGTCCCCATATTCCATGTCCCATGTCCCATATCCCATTTTCCCCCAGTCCCATTGCCCCCATATCCCATTGTCCCCCTGTCCCCATTCCCCATTGTCCCCAGATCCCCGTGTCCCTATATCCCATTGACCCCATCGCCCCCCTGTCCCCATATGCCATTGTCCCCCTGTCCCATTGTCCCCATATCCCCCTGTCCCCATCTCCTATATCCCATACCCCATTGTCCCCATTTTCCCCCTGTCCCATTGTCCCCCTGTCCCCATACCCCATTGTCCCCCTGTCCGCTGTCCCCCTGTCCCATTGTCCCCTTGTCCCGTTGTCCCTGTGTCCCATTGTCCCCTGTCCCCATATCCCCATACCCCATTGTCTCCATTGTCCCCTGTCCCCATCTCCTATATCCCATACCCCATTGTCACCATAGTCCCCCTGTCCCATAGTCCCCCTGTCCCATTGTTCCCTGTCCCATTGTCCCCCTGTCCCATTGTCCCATTGTCCCCCTGTCCCTGTCCCCAGGTGCTGACCCCGGAGGAGATCGCAGACCCCAACGTTGATGAGCACTCGGTCATGACTTACCTCTCACAGTTCCCCAAAGCCAAACTCAAACCTGGGGCCCCCCTGCGCCCCAAACTCAACCCCAAGAAGGCCCGAGCCTACGGACCAGGTCAGGGGGGGCCCTGGGACCCCCCCATTTTCTTGGGGACCCCCCCAATTCCATGGGGACCCCACTTTCCAACCCCCCCCCCATCCTTCCCCTCTCTCAGGGGTCGCTGTGGTTGCACAGCTCCCCTTGGGGTTTTGGGGGGATTCCCCCCCTCCACCCTATGCCCCCCCCCTTCTGTTTAACCACTTCAGGCCCCTGGGACCCCCCCCATTTCCATGAGGACCCCCCCGTTTTCAGGGGGGACCCCCCCAGTTCCATGGAGACCCCACTTTCCAACCCCCCCCCATCCTTCCCCTCTCTCAGGGGTCGCTGTGGTTGCACAGCTCCCCTGGGGGTTTTGGGGGGATTCCCCCCCCCCGCCCTATGCCCCCCCCTTCTGTTTAACTCCCTCAGACCCCTGAGACCCCCCCATTTCCATGGGGATCCCCCCGTTTTCAGGGGGGACCCCCCCAATTCCATGGGGACCCCACTTTCCAACCCCTCCTATCCTTCCTGTCTCTCGGGGGTCGCTGTGGTTGCACAGTCCCCCTGGGGGTTTTGGGGGGATCCCCCCCCACTCTATGCCCCCCCCCTTCTGTTTAACCCCCTCAGGCCCCTGGGACCCCCCCCATTTCCATGAGGACCCCCCCGTTTTCAGGGGGGACCCCCCCAATTCCATGGGGACCCCACTTTCCAACCACCCCCTACCCATCCTTCCTGTCTCTTGGGGGTCGCTGTGGTTGCACAGCTCCCCTTGGGGTTTTGGGGGGATCCCCCCCCCACCCTATGGCCCCCCCCTTCTGTTTAACCCCCTCAGGCCCCTGGGACCCCCCCCAATTCCATGGGGACCCCCATTTCCAACCCCCCCTCCAATCCTTCCCCTCTCTCAGGGGTTGCTGTGGTTGCACAGCCCCGTGGGACCCCCTTGGGTGGGGCTGAGACCCCCATGAAACCCCTACGAGCGGGGTCAGGACCCCCGTGGGACCCCCAGGGTGGGGCTGAGACCCCCCTGGCTTGTGCTGGGACCCCCATGAGTGGGGTCAAGACCCCCATGGGACCCCACTGAGAACCCCCCAGGGGTGAAACCCCCATGGCACCTCCCAGAATGAGGCTGAGACCCCCATGGGACCCCCATGAGACCCCCGTGGGACCCCCAGAGTGGGGTTGAGACCCCCTGGGTTGTGCTGGGACCCCCAGGGTGGGGCTGAGACCCCCCATGAGTGGGGTCAGGACCCCTGTGAGACCCCCAGGGTGGGGCTGAGACCCCCTGGGTTGTGCTGGGACCCCCAGGGTGGGGCTGAGACCCCCCATGAGTGGGGTCGGGACCCCTGTGAGACCCCCAGGGTGGGGCTGAGACCCCCAGGGTGGGGCTGAGACCCCCTGGGTTGTGCTGGGACCCCCAGGGTGGGGCTGAGACACCCATGAGACCCCCAGGGTGGGGCTGAGACCCCCCATGAGTGGTGCCAGGACCCCCGTGGGACCCCCAGGGTGGGGCTGAGACCCCCTGGGTTGTGCTGGGACCCCCATGAGTGGGGTCAGGACCCCCGTGGGACCCCCAGGGTGGGGCTGAGACCCCCTGGGTTGTGCTGGGACCCTCAGGGTGGAGCTGAGACCCCCCAGGGGTGGTGCCAGGACCCCCGTGGGACCCCCAGGGTGAGGCTGAGCCCCCTCCCCACAGGGTGGGGTGACACCTTATGGGGTCGGGCCCCCCCTGTGGGATATTTTCCCTCTCCTTGGGGTCCCTGTTTTTTTTGGGGGGGGTCTCCCCAAGGCATGGAGCTGATTTTTTTTTATTTTGGGGGGGGGTCTCCCCAGGGATCGAGCCCACGGGGCCCATGGTGAAGCAGCGCGCGGAGTTCACGGTGGAAACCATCAGTGCAGGGCAGGGGGAGGTCCTGGTCTATGTGGAGGACCCTGCAGGACATCGGGAGGAGGTGGGGGGGGGTCCGGGGGGGCTTTGGGGGGCATGGGGGGGGGCTATGAGGGCGTGAGGAGGGGGTTTGGGGGGGCTCTGGGCTGTCCTGCTGCACTTTGGGGGTGAGGGAGGTTGGTTTGGGGGGTGGGTGGGGGTCTGGGGGGCGATTTGGGGGGGGTTTTGGGGGGGCTGAGGGTCTGGGGGGGGTCTGGAGGGGCTTTGGGGGTCTGGGGGGGGGGCTATGAGGGCGTGAGGGGGGGTCTTGGGGGGGGCTCTGGGCTGTCCTGCTGCACTTTGGGGGTGAGGGAGGTTGGTTTGGGGGGGTGGGTGAGATCCTGTGGGGGGGTTGGGGGATTTTGGGGGGGTCTCTGAGGGTTTCTGGGGGGGTCTTTGACCTCTTGCCCCCCCCCCCCAGGCCAAGGTTGTCCCCAACAATGACAAAAACCGAACCTTTTCTGTCTCCTACGTCCCCAAAGTCACCGGGGCGCACAAGGTGGGGCTGGGGGGGGACTGGGGGGGTCCTGAGATGGCTGGGGGGGTCCTGGGTTATATGGGGGGGGGGGGTCCCGAGTTATTTAACACCCCTGAGTTAAGTGGGGGGGGGTCCCAAATTAATTGGGGAGGGTCCTGAGTTATTTGGGGGGGGTCCCAATTGATTTGGAACCCCCTGAGTTATTTGAGGGGGGTCCTGAGTTATTTCGGGGGGGTCCCAAGTTATTTGGGGGGGGGCTGAGTTATTTGACACCCCCTGAGTTAATTGGGGGGGGTCCCAAATTAATTGGGGGGGGTCCTGAGTTATTTGGGGGGGGTCCCAAGTTATTTAGGGGGGGTCCCAAGTTATTGGGGGGGGGTCCCGAGTTATATCAGAGGGGTCCTGAGTTATTGGGGGGGGTCCTGAGTTAATTGGGGGGGGGTCCCGAGATATTTGACACCACCTGAGTTATTTGGGGGGGGCCCCAAATTAATTGGGGAGGGTCCTGAGTTATTTAGGGGGGGTCTGGAGTTATTTGGGGGGGGGGGAGCTGAGTTATTTGACACCCCCTGAGTTATTTGGGGGGGGGGTCCCCAAGTTATTTGGAACCCCCTGAGTTATTTGAGGGGGGTCCTGAGTTCTTTCAGGGGGGTCTCGAGTTATTTGGGGGGGTCCTCAGTTATTGGGGGGGGTCCTCAGTTATTTGGAACCCCCTGAATTAATTGGGGGGGGGGTCCCAAGTTAACTGGGGGTGGTCCTGAGTTAATTGCCACCCCTTGAGTTAATTGGGGGGGGTCCCAAATTAATTGGGGGGGGTCCTGAGTTATTTGGGGGGGTGTCCCCAGTTATTTAGGGGGGGTCCCAAGTTATTGGGGGGGGTCCCGAGTTATTTCGGGGGGGTCCTGAGTTATTCAGGGGGGGTCTCGAGTTATTTGGGGGGGGGGGAGCTGAGTTATTTGACACCCCCTGAGTTATTTGGGGGGGTGTCCCAAGTTATTTAGGGGGGGTCCTGAGTTATTGGGGGGGGTCCCAAGTTATTTAGGGGGGGTCCTGAGTTATTGGGGGGGGTCCCAAGTTATTGGGGGGGGATCCTGAGTTATTTCGGGGGGGTCTTGAGTTATTTCAGAGGGGTCCTGAGTTAATTGGGGGGGGGGTCCCGAGTTCTTTCAGGGGGGTCTCGAGTTATTTGGGGGGCTCCTCAGTTATTGGGGGGGGTCCTGAGTTCTTTGGAACCCCCTGAATTAATTGGGGGGGGGTCCCAAGTTAACTGGGGGTGGTCCTGAGTTAATTGCCACCCCTTGAGTTAATTGGGGGGGGGTCCAAAATTAATTGGGGGGGTCCTGAGTTATTTGGGGGGGTGTCCCCAGTTATTGGGGGGGGTCCCGAGTTATTGGGGGGCAGTCCCGAGTTATTTCAGGGGGGTCCTGAGTTATTCAGGGGGGGTCTTGAGTTATTTGGGGGGGGGTCCCCAGTTATTTGGAACCCCCTGAGTTATTTGAGGGGGGTCCTGAGTTATTTCGGGGGGGTCCCAAGTTACTTGGGGGGGGGGCTGAGTTATTTGACACCCCCTGAGTTAATTGGGGGGGGTCCCAAATTAATTGGGGAGGGTCCTGAGTTATTTGGGGGGGGTCCCCACTTCCTTCCCCCCCCTCCCTTTCCCCTCCCTCCCTTCCCTTTCCCAGCTCTGGGGTGGGAAGGGGTTTGGGGGGGTTGGGATTTTCCCCCCTCCTTTGTGTTTCCCAGCCCCCCCAGCCCCATTTCTGACGCCCCCTCCCCACATTTTGTGCCCCCCCCCCAAGGTCTGGGTGCTCTTTGCGGGGCAGAACATCTCCAAGAGCCCCTTCGAGGTTCAGGTGGGGCGGGCGGGGGGCGACGCTGCCCGGGTCACAGCTCAGGGCCCAGGAATCGAACCCCTGGGCAACCAGGCCAACAAGAGCACCCACTTCGACATCCTCACTGCTGGTGGGTGCTGGGGGGGGGTCCTGGGGGGGTCCTGGGGGGGTCTGAAGGGGAGTTGAGGGGGCTTGAGGGGGTCCTGTGAGGGTTTGAGGGGGTCCTGGGGGGGTTTGAGGGGCTCCTGGGTGGGCAACCAGGCCAACAAGAGCACCCACTTCGACATCCTCACTGCTGGTGGGTGCTGGGGGGGGTCCCGGGGGGATTTGAAGGGGAGTTGAGGGGGCTTGAGGGGGTCCTGGGGGGGCTTGAGGGGGTTCTGGGGTGGGCAACCAGGCCGACAAGAGCACCCACTTCGACATCCTCACTGCTGGTGGGTGCTGGGGGAGGGTCCTGGGGGGGTCTGAAGGGGAGTTGAGGGGGCTTGAGGGGTCCTGTGAGGGTTTGGGGGTCCGGGGTTTGAGGGGTCTGGGGTTTGAGGGGGTTCTGGGGTGGGCAACCAGGCCAACAAGAGCACCCACTTCGACATCCTCACTGCTGGGGGGGGCTGGGGGGGTCCTGGGGGGGTTTGAAGGTGAGTTGAGGGGGTTTGAGGGGGTCCTGTGAGGGTTTGAGGGGGCTCTGGGGGGGTTTGAGGGGTCTCTAGGGGGGCCTGAAGGGGTCTCTAGGGGGGCTTGAGGGGGTCCTAGGGGGTTTGAGGGGGTCCTGGGGGGGCTTGAGGGGGTCCTGGGGGGGTTTGAGGGGCTCTTGGGTGGGCAACAAGGCCAACAAGAGCACCCACTTCAACATCCTCACTGCTGGTGGGTGCTGGGGGGGGGCCTGGGGGGGTCCTGGGGGTCCTGGGGGGGTTTGAGGGGGCTCTGGGGGTGCTTGAGGGGGTGCTGTGAGAGTTTGAGGGGATTTGAGAGGGTCTTGGGAGGGTCTCAAGGGGTTCTGAGGGGGTTTGAGGGGGAGTTGAGGGGGTTCTGGGGGGGTTTGAGGGGGTTCTGGGGCAGCTTGAGGGGGTCCTGGGGGGGGGTTGAGGAGGTTCTGGGGGTCTCTGGGTGCATTTTGTGTTTTGGGTGTCCCCAGAGGGTCTCTGGGGGGGTCTTTGGGTCTCTGGAGGTGTCTCTGGTGGTCTCTGGTCAGGCCCCCCTGGGTGACAGGGTGTGTGTCCCCAGGGGTGGTCTCTGGGGGTGTCTCTGGGGGTCTGGGGGTGTCTCTGTTGGTCTCTGGGTGTCACTGGGGGTCTGGGGGTGTCTCCGGGGGTCTCTGGTCAGGCCCCCCTGGGTGACGGGGTGTGTGTCCCCAGGGGTGGTCTCTGGGGGTGTCTCTGGGGGTCTGGGGGTGTCTCTGTTGGTCTCTGGGTGTCACTGGGGGTCTGGGGGTGTCTCCAGGGGTCTGGGGGTGTCTCTGGTAGTGTCTGGGTGTCACTGGGGGTCTGGGGGTGTCTCTGGGGGTCTCTGGTCAGGCCCCCCAGGGTGACAGGGTGTGTGTCCCCAGGGGGTCTCTGGGTGTCACTGGGGGTCTGGGGGTGTCTCCAGGGGTCTGGGGGTCTCTGGGTGTCACTGGGGGTCTGGGGGTGTCTCCAGGGGTCTGGGGGTCTCTGGGTGTCACTGGGGGTCTGGGGGTGTCTCCGGGGGTCTCTGGTCAGGCCCCCCCGGGTGACAGGGTGTGTGTCCCCAGGTGCAGGTCCCGGGGAGGTGGAGGTGACGGTTCTGGACCCCGGGGGTCACCCCCTGGAGGTGTCTCTGGAGGGGCGTGGGGAGGGGTCCCAGCGCTGCTCCTACCGCCCCACGGCCCAGGGCACCCACAGCGTCCACGTCACCTACGGGGGGACCCCCATCCCCAGGAGCCCCTTCAGCGTCACCGTGGGGCAGGGTGAGCACCCCCACCCCAAAACGGGGGCTCTGACCCCCACTGACCCCCAACTTGGGGGGCTCTGTCCTTCCGCCCCATAACTCGGGGGGCTCTGTCCTCCTGACCCCCAACTCAGGGGTCTCTGTCCTCCTGACCCCCCACTGACCCCCAACTTGGGGGGCTCTGTCCTTCCGCCCCATAACTCGGGGGGCTCTGTCCTCCTAACCCCCAATTCAGGGGTCTCTGTCCTCCTCACCCCCCACTGACCCCCAACTTGGGGGGCTCTGTCCTCCTCACCCCCCACTGACCCCCAACTTGGGGGGCTCTGTCCTTCCACCCCATAACTCGGGGGGCTCTGTCCTCCTAACCCCCAACTCAGGGGTCTCTGTCCTCCTGACCCTCCACTGACCCCCAACTTGGGGGGCTCTGTCCTTCTGCCCCATAACTTGGGGGGCTCTGTCCTCGTGACCCCCAACTGACCCCCAGCTTGGGGGGCTCTGTCCTCCTAACCCCCCACTTGGGGGTCTCTGTCCTCCTGACCCCCAACTGACCCCCAACTCTGGGGTCTCTGTCCTGCCCCATAACTTGGGGGGCTCTGTCCTCCTGACCCCCCACTTTGGGGTCTCTGTGCTGCCCCCCACTCGGGGGTCTCTATCCTGCCCCATAACTTGGGGGTCTCTGTCCTCCTGCCCCCCACTTTGGGGTCTCTGTGCTGCCCCAGAACTGGGGGGTCCCTGTTTCCTGCCCCCCAACTTGGGGGTCTCAGCCCCCCCTGACTCTCTCTCTTTTCTCTCTCTCTCCTGGAAGCTCCCACGGGGTCCCCGCTGGGCACCCACTCACGGTACGGGGGGGGTGGGGGGGCTGCTCCTTACCCCCCAAAACCCCTCAGACCCCCCCCAGATCCCCACAGAGTCCTTTGGGGGGGTCCCCAAACCCCTGGGTCCCTTCTTTGGGGACCCCCTGACCCCCCCAAACTCCTCCGTCCCTTTTTGGGGGACCCCCTCCCCACTTTTGGGGACCCCCTGACCCCCCAAACCCCTGGGTCCCTTTCTGGGGACCCCCTGACCCCACCCCAAGCTCCTTGGTCCCTTTTTAGGGGACCCCCTCCCCACTTTTGGGGACCCCTTGCCCCCCCCCAGACACCTGGGTCCCCTCCTTACCCCCCAAACCCCCCTCAGACCCCCCCCAAATCCCCACAGAGCCCTTTGGGGGGGGGTCCCCCTCTTTTCCTCCTTTCTGGGCATTTTGGGGTGTTTGAGGCTTTTGGGTTATTTTGGGGGATTCTGATTATTGTTTTTGGGGGGGTCCCAATTTTCGGGGCCCCCCCTCACCCTTTCCCCCCCCCAGTTTATTTTTTGGGGGGGGTCTCACCCATTTCCCCCCTTTTCCCCCCATTCTCCCCCCTTTTCCTCCTTTCTGGGGTTTTGGGGGGTTTTGGGGCTTTTGGGTTATTTTGGGGGGTTCTGATTATTTTTTTTTGGGGGGGGTCCCATTTTTGGGGCCCCCCCTCACCCTTTCCCCCCCCCCATTCGTTTCCTGGGGGGGGGGTCTCACCCATTTCCCCCCTTTTCCTCCTTTTCCTCCCTTTTCCTCCTTTCTGAGCATTTGGGGGGTTTTGGGGCTTTTGGGTTATTTTGGGGGGTTCTGATTATTTTTTTTGGGGGGTCCCATTTTGGGCCCCCTCACCCTTTCCCCCAGTTTATTTTTGGGGGGGGGTCTCACCCATTCCCCCCCATTTCCCCCCTTCTCCCCCTCTTTTCCTCCTTTCTGGGGTTTTGGGGGGTTTTGGGGCTTTTGGGTTATTTTGGGGGATTCTGATTATTATTTTTGGGGGGGGTCCCATTTTTGGGGCCCCCCCTCACCCTTTCTGTCCCCCCCCCAGCCTGTAACCCCGCGGGGGTGCGTGCAGTGGGGAGGGGGCTGCAGCCCAAGGGGCTTCGTGTGAAGGAGGCGGCGGAGTTCAAGGTGTTCACGCAGGGGGGGGGCAGCGGAGACCTCAAGGTCACGGTCAAAGGACCCAGTGAGTTGCTTTGGGGGGGGGGCACCCCAAAACCCCCCCTTTTTATTTTTGGGGGGGGGTCTTGACCATTTGGGGGGGAGTTTGGGGGCTGGGGGGGTCCCTGGGAGTTTGGTTTTTTCTGGGGGGGGGTCCCTGGGAATTTGGGTTTTTTTTTGGGGGGGGGCACCCCAAAACCCCCTTTTTTGGGGGGGGGTCTTGACCATTTGGGGGGCAGTTTGGGGGCTGGGGGGGGGTCCCTGTTTCTTGGGGGGGTCCCTTGGATTTTTTTTTTGGGGGGGTCCCTGGGAGTTTGGGGTTTATTTGAGGGGGGGGCACCCCAAAAACCCCCTTTTTTTTTTTTTGGGGGGGGGTCTTGACCCTTTGGGGGGGAGTTTGGGGGCTGGGGGGGTCCCTGGGAGTTTGGGTTTTTTTGGGGGGGTTTCTTGGGATTTTTTTTTTTTGGGGGGGGTCCCTGATTCCCCCCCCCCCTTTTTTCCCACAGAGGGTTTGGAGCCTGTGAAGCAGAAGGATTTGGGGGGGGGGGTCTTTGCCTGTGAGTATTTCCCCACCGTGCCCGGAACCCACACGGTGACCCTGACCTGGGGGGCAACAGATCCCCCGCAGGTGAGAGGGGGGGCACTGGGAGGGACTGGGAGGGACTGGGAGGGACTGGGAGGAACGGTGGGGGGGTTGGGGATTTTTGGGGGAGGGATTTGGGGTTTTGGGGGATTTGGGGTCTTTGGGGGTCCTGGGTTTGGGGCTTTTGGGGGTGATTTGGGGTTTTAGGGGATTTGGGGTCTTTGGGGGGTTCTGGGGGTTGGGGTCTTAGGTTTTTTGGGGGTTGGGGGTTGTGGGGGATTTAGGGCTTTGGGGGATTTGGGGTCTTTGGGGGGTCCTGGGGTATTGGGTTTTTTGGGATTTGTGGTATTGGGGGGATTGGGGTCTTTCGGGGTCTGGGGGTCCTGGGGTTTTTTGGGGGGGATTTGGGGTCTTTGGAGGCGTCCTGGGGGATTGGGGGGGTCTTAGGTTTTTTTTTGGGGGGGTCCTGGGGGATTGGGGGGTCTTAAGTTTTTTTTGGGGGGGGTTGGGGGTTTGGGGGGGTCCTGGGGTCTTTGGGGGGCTCCTGGGGGGTATTGGGGTTTTGGGGTTTTTGGGGTTTTAGGGGGATTTGGGGTTTTGGGGGGGGATTTGGGGTTTTGGGGGGGGATTTGGGGTCTTTGGGGGGGATTTGGGGTTTTGGGGGGGATTTGGGGTTTTGGGGGGGGATTTGGGGTCTTTGGGGGGGGATTTGGGGTTTTAGGGGGGGATTTGGGGTTTTGGGGGGGATTTGGGGTCTTTGGGGGGGGATTTGGGGTCTTTGGGGGGGATTTGGGGTTTCGGGGGGGGATTTGGGGGGGGGATTTGGAGTCTTGGGGGGGCTTTGGGGTCTTGGGGGGGATTTGGGGTCTTGGGGTGGTCCTGGGGGGCTGGAGGGGGTCTTAGGTTTTTTTTTGGGAGGGGTTTGGGGTTTCTGGGGGGTCCTGGGAGGTATTGGGGTTTTATTGGGGGGGGCATTTGGGGTCTTTTGGTGGGATTTGGGGTTCATGGGGAGGAATTTGGGGGTTTTTTTGGGGAGGTTGAGTTTTTGGGGGGGATTTGGGGTCCTGGGGGGGTTTTGGGGTCCTGGGGGGTTTTGGGGGAACTTTAGGGTTGGGGGGGGGGGTTTTTTGGGGTGATTTTTCGGGTGGTGATTTTTGGGTCCTTTTTAATCCTTTTTTTTTTTTTTTTTTTGTGTCCCCCCCCCCTCCCCAAAGCCCCTTTGAGGTGAAGGTTTCCCCCGAGAGCAGCACCCAGAGGGTCCGGGCCTGGGGGCCTGGATTGGAGGGGGGGGTGGTGGGAAAATCCGCGGATTTCGTGGTGGAAGCGATCGGAGAGGACGTCGGGACCCTGGGTGAGGGGGTGGGGGGTTTGGGGGGGTTTTGGGGTCTCTGAGGGATCCCCAGAGGGTTTTGGGGTCCCTCAGGTTCTCCAGTTCTCTCTGGGTGACGTTTTGGGGGGGTTTTGGGGTCTCTGAGGGATCCCCAGGGGGTTTTGGGGTCCCCCAGGTTCTCCAGGTCTCCTCTGGGTGAGGGTTTGGGGGGGTTTGGGGTTTTTTTTTGGGGGTCTCTGAGGGATCCCCAGAGGGTTTTGGGGTCTCTAAGGTTCTCCAGGTCTCCTCTGGGAGAGGTTTTGGGGTTTTTTTGGGGGGGGTTTTGGGGGTCTCTGGGGGATCCCCAGGGGGTTTTGGGGTCCCCCAGGTTCTCCAGTTCTCTCTGGGTGAGGGTTTGGGGTTTTTGGGTTTTTTTGGGGGGGGGTTTGGGGGTCTCTGAGGGATCCCCAGGGGGTTTTGGGGTCTCTGAGGTTCTCCAGTTCTCTCTGGGTGAGGTTTTGGGGGAGTTTTGGGGGGTTTTTGGGGTCTCTGAGGGATCCCCAGGGGGTTTTGGGGTCCCCCAGGTTCTCCAGTTCTCTCTGGGTGAGGTTTTGGGGTTTTTTGGGGGGTCTCTGGGGGATCCCCAGAGGGTTTTGGGGTCCCCCAGGTTCTCCAGTTCTCTCTGGGTGAGGGTTTGGGGGGTTTTGGGGGTCTCTGAGGGATCCCCAGGGGGTTTTGGGGTCTCTGAGGTTCTCCAGGTCTCCTCCAGGGGAGGTTTTGGGGTTTTTTGGGGGTCTCTGAGGGAGTCCCAAGGGGCTTTGGAGTTCTCCAGGTCTCCTCTGGAAAATTCTGGGGTCTTCTTGGGATGTTTTGGGGTCTCTGGGGGATCCCCAGGGGCTTTTGGGGTCCCTCAGGTTCTCCAGTTCTCCTCTCGGTGAGGTTTTGGGGAGATTTGGGGGGTTTTTGGGGGTCTCTGGGGGATCCCCAGGGGGTTTTGGGGTCCCTCAGGTTCTCCAGTTCTCTCTGGGTGACGTTTTGGGGGGGGTTTGGGGGGTTTTTGGGGGTCTCTGAGGGATCCCCAGGGGGTTTTGGGGTCTCTGAGGTTCTCTAGGTCTCCTCTGGGAGAGGTTTTGGGGTTTTTTGGGGGGGTTTTGGGGGTCTCTGAGGGAGTCTCAAGGGGTTTTGGGGTCCCCCAGGTTCTCCAGGTCTCCTCTGGGAGAGGTTTTGGGGTTTCTTTGGGATGTTTTGGGGTCTCTGGGGGATCCCCAGTGGGTTTTGGGGTCTCTGAGGTTCTCCAGTTCTCTCTGGGTGATGTTTTGGAGGGGTTTTGGGGGGTTTTTGGGGTCTCTGAGGGATCCCCAGAGGGTTTTGGGGTCTCTGAGATTCTCCAGTTCTCTCTGGGTGAGGGTTTGGGGGGGTTTTGGGGGTTTTTTGGGGGTCTCTGGGGGATCTCCAGGGGGTTTTGGGGTCTCTGAGGTTCTCCAGTTCTCCTCTGGGAGAGGTTTTGGTGTTTTTGGGTTTTTTTGGGGGGGGTTTTGGGGTCTCTGAGGGAGTCTCAAGGGGTTTTGGGGTCTCTGAGGTTCTCCAGGTCTCCTCTGGGAAAGGTTTTGGGGTTTTTTGGGGGTCTCTGAGGGAGTCCCAAGGGGCTTTGGAGTTCTCCAGGTCTCCTCTGGAAAATTCTGGGGTCTTCTTGGGATGTTTTGGGGTCTCTGGGGGATCCCCAGGGGGTTTTGGGGTCCCTCAGGTTCTCCAGTTCTCTCTGGGTGAGGTTTTGGGGGGGTCTTGGGGTTTTTTTGGGGTCTCTGGGGGATCCCCAGGGGGTTTTGGGGTCCCCCAAGGTCTCCAGTTCTCTCTGGGTGAGGTTTTGGGGGGGTTTTGGGGGGTTTTTTGGGGTCTCTGGAGGATCTCAAGGGGGTTTTGGGGTCCCCCAGGTTCTCCAGTTCTCTCTGGGTGAGGGTTTGGGGGGGTTTTGGGGTTTTTTGGGGTCTCTGGGGGATCCTCAAGGGGTTTTGGGGTCCCTCAAGGTCTCCAGTTCTCTCTGGGTGAGGGTTTGGGGGGGCTTGGGGGGTTTTGGGGGTCTCTGAGGGATCCCCAGGGGGTTTTGGGGTCTCTGAGGTTCTCCAGGTCTCCTCTGGGGGAGGCTTTGGGGTTTTTGGGGGTCTCTGGGGGATCCTCAAGGGGTTTTGGGGTCCCCCAGGTTTTCCAGTTCTCCTTGGTGAAGTTTTGGGGGGCTTTTGGGGTCTCTGGGGGATCCCCAGGGGGTTTTGGGATCCCCCAAGGTCTCCAGGTCTCTCTGGGTGAGGTTTTGGGGGAGTTTTGGGGTTTTTTTTGGGGTCTCTGGGGGATCCCCAGGGGGTTTTGGGGTCCCCCAGGATCTCCAGGTCTCCTCTGGGAGAGGTTTTGGGGTTTTTGGGGTCTCTGAGGGATCTCCAGAGGTTTTTGGGGTCCTTGAGTTTCTCCATCCCTCCCCTGGGGAAGGTTTTGGGGCGTTTCAGGCAGTTTTGGTGTCCCCTCCCCAGGTTTCTCGGTGGAAGGTCCCTCCCAGGCCAAGATCGAGTGCGACGACCGTGGCGACGGCTCCTGCGACGTTCGCTATTGGCCGCAGGAGCCCGGGGCCTACGCCGTCCACGTCCTCTGTGACAATGAGGACATCAAGGGCAGCCCCTTCATGGCCGACATCCGCCCTGACCCCCGCGACTCCTTCCCTGAGAAGGTTGGGGAGACCCCTCCCCCGCTGACAGTGGTGCTCCTGGCAGGGGTTGGGGAAGGTTGGGTAGGGGAAGGTTGGGTTGAGTTGAGTTGAGTTGAGTTGATTTGAGTTGAGTTGAGTTGGGTTGGGTTGAGTTAGGTTGGGTTGGGTTGGGGAAGGTTGGATTGGGTTGAGTTGAGTTGAGCTGAGTTGGGTTGGTTGGGTTGGGGAAGGTTGGGTTGAGTTGGGTTGAGATGGGTTGGTTGGGTTGAGTTGAGTTGGGTTCAGTTGGGTTGGGTTGAGTTGGGTTGAGTTGAGTTGGGTTGGAGAAGGTTGTGTCTGTTGAGCTGAGTTGAGTTGGGTTGAGTTGGATTGGGTAGGGGAAGGTTGGGTGGAGTTGGGTTGAGTTGAGTTGGGTTGAATTGGGTTGGGTTGAGTTGGGTTGGGGTAGGTTGGATTGGGTTGAGTTGATTTGGGTTGAATTGGGTTGAGTTGGGTTGGGGAAGGTTGGATTGGGTTGAGCTGAGTTGAGCTGAGTTGGGTTGGTTGGGTTGGGGAAGGTTGGGTTGATTTGGGTTGGGTTGAATTATCTTGAGTTAGGTTGGGTTGGTTGGCTCGAGTTGGGTTGAGTTGGGCTGGTTGAGTTGAGTTGGGTTGAGTTGGGTTGTGTTGCATTGGGTTGAGGAAGGTTGGGTTGAGTTGAGTTGAGTTGAGTTGAGTTGGTTGGTGTGGGGAAGGTTGGGTTGAGTTGAGTTGAGTTGAGTTGAGTTGAGTTGGGTTGATTTGGATTGGGTAGGGGAAGGTTGGGTTGAGATGGGTTGGGTTGAGTTGGGTTGAGTTGAGTTGAGTTGGGTTGGGTTGAGTTGGGTTGGGTTGGGTTGAGGAAGGTTGGGTTGAATTGAGTTGGGTTGAATTGGGTTGAGTTGGGTTCAGTTGGGTTGGAGAAGGTTGGGTTGAGTTGAGCTGAGTTGAGTTGGGTTGAGTTGGATTGGGTAGGGGAAGGTTGGGTTGGGTTGAGATGGGTTGGTTGGGTTGCGTTGAGTTGAGTTGGGTTGGGTTGGTTGAGTTGGGGAAGGTTGGGCTGGGTTGAGTTGAGGTGAGTTGAGTTGAGTTGGGTTGGGTTGAGTTGGGTTGGGTTGAGTTGGATTGGGTTGCGTTGGGTTTGTTGGGTTGGGGAAGGTTGGGTTGGGTTGCTTCCCCTCCCCCCTCCAGCCAACCCCAAACGTCCCCAAAACGTCCCCAAAACGTCCCCAACCCCCAGGTCAAAGCCCACGGGCCGGGGCTGGAGAAGAGCGGGGTCGCCGTCAACAAAGCGACGGAATTCCTGGTGGATGCCAAAAACGGGGGGAAGGGACCCCTGAAAGTGCAGATGCAGGTGAGGGGGGGTGGGGGGGTTCCCGGGGGGGATTTGAGGGGATTCTGGGAGGAAATTTGGGGGAAATTTGGGGCTTTTTGGTGATTATGAGAGTTTGGGTGGAGGAGAGACGGTGGGAGGGGATTTGGGGGGGCTGTGGGGTGGGTTTAGGGGTCTGTGGGGTGGTTTGTGGGGTTTTGGGGGGCTGTGGGGGGATTTGGGGGTGAACCCCACCCCGAGGCCACGGGATGAGGTGGTTTTGGGTTGAAATGTTGGGGATTTGGGAGTCTGGGTGCAGGAGACACCTGGGGGGGCTGTGGGGGGGATTTGGGGATCTGTGGGGAGATTTGGGGGTCAGTGGGGAGTTTTGGGGTTGTGGGGGGGGTTGTGGGGTTTTGGGGTGCATTTGGGAAGGATTTTGGGGTGAACCCCCACGGGATGAGGTGGTTTTGGGTGGAAATGTTGGGGATTTGGGAGTCTGGGTGCAGGAGACACCTTGGGGGGGCTGTGGGGTGGATTTGGGGGGTATGGGGTGGTTTTGGGGATCTGTGGGGAGATCTGGGGGGTTGTGGGGGAACTTGGGGGGTTGTGGGGGGATTTGGGGGGGATTTTGGGGTGAACCCCCATGGGATGAGGTGGTTTTGGGTGGAAATGTTGGGGATTTGGGAGCCTGGGTGCAGGAGACACCTTGGGGGGGTCTGTGGGGGGTTTTGGGGGGTATGGGGTGGTTTTGGGGATCTGTGGGGAGATTTCGGGGGTTGTGGGGGGGTTTGGGGGGTTTTGGGGTGCATTTGGGAGGGATTTTGGGGTGAACCCCCATGGGATGAGGTGGTTTTGGGTGGAAATGTTGTGGATTTGGGATCCCGGGTGCAGGAAGGGAGTTGTGGGGTGGCTTGGGGAGTGTCAGGGTGGGGTTTTGGGGTGCTGACCCCCCCGTTTCTGTGTGTCCCCCCCACCCCAGGACGCAGAGGGGGTCCCCGTGGAGGTGTCAGTGAAGGACAAAGGGAACGGGACCTTCAGCTGCTCCTACGTCCCCAAGAAGCCCCTGAAACACACGGCCATGGTGTCCTGGGGGGGGGTCAACATCCCCCAGAGCCCCTTTAGGGTGAGGAGGAGGAAGGGAGAGGATGAAAAAAAACCTCTGGGGGGGTCCCTGGGTGCCAGAAATCACCCACCCAACCCCACCCTGAATCTGTGTTTCCAGGTGGGGGTGGGTGCTGGGAGCCACCCCAACAAAGTCAAAGTCTACGGCCCCGGGGTGGCCAAAACGGGGCTGAAAGCTCTGGAACCCACCCAGTTCACTGTGGATTGCAGCGAGGCAGGGCAGGGTGAGAGGGGGGGGGTCGTGGGGGGGTCGTGGGCTGGATTTGGGGGGGTCCTGGAGGGGTTTGGTGGGGATTTGGGGGGGCCCTGGGGGAGTTTTGGGGTAGTAGAAAAGCATCCTGTAAGGTATGAGGAGGGAGCAGGAGGGGATTTGGGGGTGCTGGGGGGGGGTTGAGGGGTTTTGGGGGTGCTGGGGGGGATCTGGGGGGGTCCTGGGGGGTTTAGGGGGGAGTTGGGGGGGTCCTGGAGGGGTTTGGTGGGGATTTTGGGGGGCCCTGGGGGAGTTTTGGGGGGTTCGGAGGAGCAGGAGAAGATCTGTGAGGTGTGGGGGGGGTCAGGAGGGGGCTTGAGGGGGATTTTGGGGGTGCTGGGGGGGGTTTGGGGGTGTCAGAGCCTCTCTGGGGGGGGGTTGGGGGTGCCAGTTTCTTTTTGGGGGTGTTTTGTGGGGGTTAGGGGGTGTCAGAGCCTCTCTGGGGGGGTTTTGGGGGTGCTGGGTGGGGGGTTGGGGGTGTCAGAGCCTTTCTGGGGGGGGCTTGGGGTGCTGGGGGGGGTTTGGGGGTGTCAGAGCCTTTCTGGGGGTGTTTTGGGAGTGCTGGGGAGGATTTGGGGGTGCCAGTTTCTTTTTGGGGGTGTTTTGGGGGTGTTTGGGGGTGTCAGAGCCTCTGGGGGGGTTTTGGGGGTGCTGGGGGGGTTTGGGGGTGTCAGTTTCTTTTTGGGGGGGTTTTGCTGAACCTTTGGGGTCTCCTGAAGATCTTTGGGTGCCCCTGGGTGGGGGGGGGGTTTCATTCCCTTCCCGTTTCACTCCAAACCCCCTGAAATTTTCCCCCCAAATTGGTTTTCCTTAAAACCAGAGAAATTCACCCCAAAATCGTTGGGTTTTTCCCCCCCAGGTGACGTCAGCATCGGGATCAAATGTGCCCCGGGGGTCGTTGGTCCCTCGGAAGCTGACATTGACTTTGACATCATCCGGAACGACAACGACACCTTCACCGTGCGCTACACCCCCCAGGGGGCTGGCACCCACACCATCATGGTGCTCTTTGCTGACCAGGTGGGTTCTGGGAGGAGGTTTTGGGGTAAAAAAGTCCAAAATTGGTCAACCAACAACTCAACGGGCCCTTTGGTTGAGTTGCTCTTTCGTTGACCTCCGCGATCAACCCAAGCGTGGTGGTTCTGTGACTCCATTGATGGGGAGGTGACCCACCAGGAGGTTGGGATGGTCACCAAGGAGGTGTGGAGAGGTGTTGGACCCTCTTAATTGAAGGTTTTTGGGGTGAAAAAGTCCAAAATTGGTCAACCAGCAACTCAACCAATGCTTGAGTTGAGTTTCTCTCTCGTTGACCTCCGTGATCAACCCGACCGTGGTGGTTCTGTGACTCCATGGATTGGGAGGTGAAGTTGGGAGGGGGTGGGTGAGACCCCAGGAGGTTGGGATGGTCACCAAGGAGGTCTGGACCCCTTAAGGTCAAGGTTTTTGGGGTGAAAAAGTCCAAAATTTGTCAACCAGCAACTCAACCAATACCTGAGTTGAGTTTCTGTCTCGTTGACCTCTGCAGTCAACCCAACCGTAGTGGTTCTGTGACTCCATGGATGGGGAGGTGACCCACCAGGAGGTTGGGATGGTCATCAAGGAGCTCTGGAGAGGTGTTGGACCCCCTTAAGGTCAAAAATGTTGACGTTTTGGGGTGAAAAAGTCCAAAATCCAACAACCAGCAACTCAACCATCCCTTGGTTGAGCTTCTCTCTCGTTGACCTCCGCGATCAACCCAACTGTGGCGGTTCTGACTCCATGGATGGGGAGGTGACCCACCAGGAGGTTGGGATGGTCACCAAGGAGGTCTGGAGAGGTGTTGGACCCTCTTAATTGAAAGTTTTTGGGGTGAAAAAGTCCAAAATTGGTCAACCAGCAACTCAACCAATGCTTGAGTTGAGTTTCTCTCTCGTTGACCTCCGTGATCAACCCAACCGTGGTGGTTCTGTGACTCCAGGGATGGGGAGGTGAACTTGGGAGGGGGTGGGTGAGACCCCAGGAGGTTGGGATGGTCACTAAGGAGCTCTGGAGAGGTGTTGGACCCCCTGAAGGTCAGAAATGTTGACGTTTTGGGGTGAAAAAGTCCAAAATCCATCCCTTGGTTGAGTTTCTCTTTCATTGACCTCTGCGATCAACCCAACCGTGGTGGTTCTGTGACTCCAGGGATAGGGAGGTGAACTTGGGAGGGGGTGGGTGAGACCCCAGGAGGTTGGGATGGTCACCAAGGAGGTCTGGACCCCTTAAGGTCAAGGTTTTTGGGGTGAAAAAGTCCAAAATTGGTCAACCAGCAACTCAACCAATGCTTGAGTTGAGTTTCTCTCTCGTTGACCTCCGTGATCAACCCAACCGTAGTGGTTTTGTGACTCCATGGATGGGGAGGTGGAGTTGGGAGGGGGTGGGTGAGACCCCAGGAGGTTGGGATGGTCACCAAGGAGGTCTGGACCCCTTAAGGTCAAGGTTTTTGGGGTGAAAAAGTCCAAAATCCATCAACCATCAACTGCTTGGAAGTTCCACCTCAACCTGGGGAGAACTTCCTTGACCTTGAGGAGCTTGATCCTCACCTCTGGAATCTTCCAAACCCTTGGATTGATCCCGGGGTGTCCTGGGGACGGGGTTGGGACCATCCCTGGGGAAAGGTTGGAAGTGGAAAGTTGGAAGGTTGGAACCATCTTGACCTTGAGGTCAACGGAGCCTTTTTTGGGGACCCTCATTCCTGGGGGCTTCCAAGCTCCCCCGGATGGGTTTTGGGGTGAATTCCATGATCTCCAGAGGTCCCTTCCAACCCTGATGATTCCATGAGAATTGGTGGAGCTTCTGAGGAGAATCCTGGAGCTTGGGAGGGCACAAATGTCAATGGAGAAAGGTTGGAGGTGGAAGGTTGGAAGTTCCACCTCAACCTGGGGAGAACTTCCTTGACCTTGAGGAGCTTGATCCTCACCTCTGGAATCTTCCAACCCCCTTGGATCCATCCCTGGGAACAGAGCTGGGACCATTCCTGGGGAACGCGGGAAGTTGGAAGTTCCACCTCAACCTCCTTGACCTTGAGGTCGACGGAGCCTTTTATGGGGACCCTCATTCCTGGGGGCTTCTGAGCCCCCCTGGATGGGTTTTGGGGTGAATTCCCCAATCTCCAGAGGTTCCCCCCTTTTCCTCATTCCCTGGTTTTGGGGTCCCTGCAGCCCACCCCCAGCAGCCCCATCAGGATCAAGGTCGACCCCGCACACGACGCCTCCAAAGTCAAAGCCGAGGGGCCGGGGCTGAGCCGCTCGGGTGAGTCCTTGGGGTTGGGGTTGGTTTTTTTTTGGGGGGGGGGTTTGGGGTTTTTTTTGGGGTCCCTCTGACCCCCCCTTGTCCCCCCTCCCAGGACTGGAGGTGGGGAAGCCCACCCACTTCACCGTCAACACCAAAGGGGGGGGCAAAGCCCCCCTGGAGGTGGAGGTGACGGGGACGGGGAAGGGGGAGGCGGTGAAGGACCTGGAGGTGATCGACAACCACGATGGCACCCACACTGTCACCTACACCCCCCTGCAGCAGGTGAACCCCAAAACCCCTCCTGGGGCACCCCAAAACCCAGCGTGGACCCCAGAGAACCCCTAAACCCAGAACAAACCCCAAGGAACCCCAAAAATCCCCCCTTGGGGCACCCAAAACCCAGCACAGACCCCTGGGGCACCCCAAAACCCAGCATGGACCCCAGGGAACCCCCAAATCCAACATGGACCCATGGGAACCCCCAAATCCAACAGGGACTCCTGGGGAACCCCCAAACCCAGCACAGACCCCTGGGGCACCCACACTGTCACCTACACCCCCCTGCAGCAGGTGAACCCCAAAACCCCTCCTGGGGCACCCCAAAACCCAGCATGGACCCATGGGGACCCCCAAACCCAGAACAAGCCCCAGGGAACCCCCAAACCCAACACAGACCCCAGGGCACCCCAAACCCCCCCCTTGGAGCACCCCATGTGCCCCCCCCCAGCACAGTCAAAGGGGGGGACACCCCAAAACCCCCCTTTGGGGCACCCCAAAACTCAACACAAACCCCAGGGAACCCCCAAAACCCCCCCTGGGAGCACCCCAAGTGCCCCCCCAGCACAGTCAAAGGGGGGGACACCCCAAAAATCCCCCCCTGGGGACCCCCAAAACCCAACACAGACCCCTGAGACACCCCAAAACCCCCCCTTGGAGCACCCCAAATGCCCCCCCAGCACAGTCAATGGGGGGGACACCCCAAAACCCCCCTTTGGGGCACCCCAAAACCCAGCACAAACCCCAGGGAACCCCCAAACCCCCCCCTTGGAGCACCCCAAATGCCCCCCCCCAGCACAGTCAAAGGGGGGGACACCCCAAAACCCCCCCATAACCCAATTTTTCTCCCCCTGGGCTATAAGGGGGGGGGTCAGGACCCCTCCCCTCACCCCCCCCTTCCTCTTTCTGCCCCCCCCAGGGTAATTTGGGGGTGTCAGTGACCTACGGGGGGGACCCCATCCCCAAAAGCCCCTTCACTGTGGGGGTGTCCCCCGGGCTGGACCTCAGCAAGGTCAAAGTCTCCGGCTTGGATGAGAGTAAGGGGGGGGGAATCTGGGGGGGGGGCACTGAGACCCCCTTGGGGGGGGGAATTTATTGGGGGGGGTTGGGGAAATGAAATTGGGGGGGGGCAGAAATTTTGGGGGGGCTTTGGGACCCCCTTGTGGGGGGAGATTTATTGGGGGGGTGTTTTGGGGGGGCTGTTTGGGGGTTTAGATGGGGTCTGTTTTGGGGGTCTGGGGGGCTCCTTTGGGGTAATTGAGGGTTAGATGGGGTCTGTTTTGGGGGTTTGGGGGTGGGGGAATCTGAAGGAGATTAAATTGGGGGCAGAAATTTGGGGGCTTTGGGACCCCCTTGTGGAGGAGATTATTGGGGGTGTTTGGGGGGCTGTTTGGGGGGTTTAGATGGGGTCTGTTTTGGGGGCTGTTTGGGGGTTTAGATGGGTCTGTTTTGGGGGCCTGGGGTAATTGAGGGGGGGGTTTAGATGGGGTCTATTTTGGGGGGGTCTGTTTTGGGGGGGTTGTTTGGGGTGGAATTTAAATGGGGTCTATTTTGGGGGGGGGGTTTGGGGGGGCTCCTTTGGGGGTAATTGAGGGGGGGGGTTAGATGGGGTCTATTTTGGGGGGGCTGTTTGGGGGGGGAATTGAGGGGGGGGTTTAGATGGGGTCTGTTTTGGGGGGGGCTGCTTGGGGTGGAATTTAAATGGGGTCTATTTTGGGGGGGGGTTGTTTGGGGGAAGGCTTTGGGGGGGGTAATTTGGGGGGGGGATTTCGATGGGGTCTATTTTGGGGGGGGCCCAAATTTGGGGCTTTTTCTTTTTCTTTAAATTACCTGGGGGGGGGAGGGGATTTCCCACCCCCAGTTTTTTGGGGTGCACTCGTGTCCCCCCCCCTTTTATTTCCTGTGTCCCCCCCCCCACTTTTTTTTTCTATTTTCTTCTTTTTATTTTCCCCAGAGCTGGAGGTGGGGAAGGAGCAGGAGGTGACAGTGAAGAGCAGGGGGGTCGGGGGCCAGGGCAAGGTGGGGGCCAAACTCCTGGGACCCTCCCGCAAGGGGGGGGGGATCCCCTGCACCCTAGAGGGGGGGTCTGACCCCCACAGCACCCACCTGCGCTTCACCCCCCGCGAGGAGGGACCCCACCACCTGGAGATCACCTACGATGGGGTCCCCATCCCGGGAAGCCCCTTCCCCATCGAGGTCCTGCCCCCCACCGACCCCTCCAAGGTGGGGCTGGGGGCAATGGGGGGGTGGGGAGGGGTCCACAAGGAGGGGGGTGGGGTCCCCAAGGAGGAGGGGAGAGGATGGGTGGGGAGGGGTCCGCTAGAAGGGAGGGGGGGGGGGTGTCCAGGGGTAGGGAGGGGTCCCCAAGGAGGAGAGGGGAGGGTGGGTGGGGAGGGGTCCCCAAGAATGGGGGGGGCATGGGGTGGGGTCCCCAAGGAGGAGGGGGGGGGATGGGTGCAGAGGGGTCCCCAAGAATGGGGGGAGCATGGGGTCCCCAAGGAGGGAGGGGGGAGTTGGGGGTGGGGAGGGGTCCCCAAGAATGGGAGGTGGGGAGGGGTCCCTAAGGAAGGAGGGGGGAGTTGGGGGGTGGGGTCCCCTAGGAGGAAGAGGGGGGGATGGGTGGGGAGGGGTCCCCAAGAATGGGGGTGGGGTCCCCAAGGAGGAGAGGGGGGGTGGGGAGGGGTCCCCAAGGAGGGGGGGGGAGTTGGGGGTGGGGAGGGGTCCCCAAGAATGGGGGTGGGGTCCCCTAGGAGGAGAGGGGGGGGTGGGTGGGGAGGGGTCCCCAAGGAGGGGGAGGGGGGGTGGGGAGTGGGGTCCCCTAGGAAGAGGGGGGGGGGTTGGGGGTGAGGAGGGGTCCCCAAGGAGGAAGGGGGGGTTCATTGGTGGAGAAGGGACGGGTGGGGTGGGGTCCCCAAGGTGGGGGGAGTGGGGGTGGGGGGGGTCCCCAAGGATGGGGGGTTGTCCCCATCCCCAGTGTCCCCTCCCTTTCTGGAGGTGTCCCCAATATCCCCAGTGTCCCCCTCCCCCTTGTCCCCTCTCCCCATAGCTGTCCCCAATGTCCCCCTCCCCAATGTCCCCTCTCCCCGTAGCTGTCCCCATTGTCCCCATTGTCCCCATTGTCCCCAATGTCCCCAATGTCCCCCTCCCCAATGTCCCCTCTCCCCATAGCTGTCCCCATTGTCCCCAATGTCCCCAATGTCCCTCTCCCCAATGTCCCCTCTCCCCGTAGCTGTCCCCAACATCCCCAACCTGTCCCCTCACCCCCGTCCCCTCTCCCTCAGGTCCGTGCCTTCGGGCCGGGGCTCTCCGGGGGCCTGGCGGGGGTCCCGGCTCCTTTCACCATCGACACCACAGGAGCGGGGCCGGGGGCTTTGGGGCTCACCCTGGAGGGTCCCTGCGAGGCGGAGCTCGAGTGCCGCGACCTGGGCGACGGGACCTGCGCCGTCTCCTACCTCCCCCCTCAGCCCGGGGATTACTCCATCAACATCCTCTTCTCGGGGAGACACGTCCCGGGTTCCCCCTTCTCCGCCCGGGTCCTGCCTCCTTTCGACCCTTCCCAAGTGACCTGTTCGGGCCCGGGACTGGAAGGCGGCACCGCGGGTCAGGCCGCCCGGTTCCGAGTGGATTGCAGCCGGGCCGGCAGCGCCGAGCTGAGCATCGGGGTCACCTCGGAAGGGGGGAGCCGGGCGGAGGTGAGGGTGGAGGAGAACGGGGACGGCACCTACACCATCGCCTACACCCCCCACAGCCCCGGCCTCTACACCGTCACCCTCACCTACGGGGGACAGCCCGTCCCCCACTTCCCAACAACCCTCCTGGTCAGCCCCCCACCCAGCGGGGACGGGACCCCAACACCTCCCGTCAAGGTCTACGGGCCCGGAGTGGAGGGGAAGGGTGAGGAGAGAGGGGGATATGGGGGGATATGGGGGGTTAGGGATGTGGGGAGGATTGGGGGGACATGGGGGGAAGGGGACATGGGGGGGATGTGGGGACATGGGGGGGTTAGGGATGTGGGGAGGATTGGGGGGACATGGGGGGGATGTGGGGGAATTGGGGACATGGGGGGGTTGGGGACATGGGGGGGTTGGGGACATGGAGATGGGGGGGATGTCGGGGGATTGGGGACATGGGAGGATGGGGGCATGGGGGGGAAGGGGACATGGGGGAGATATGGGGGACATGGGGGAATGGGGACATGGGGGGGGGGGGGGGATGTGGGGACATGGGGGGGTTGGGAACATGGAGGGGATTGGGGGGACATGGGGGCATGGGGGAGATGGGGGGGATGTGGGGACATGGGGGGGTTAGGGATGTGGGGAGGATTGGGGGGGCATGGGGGGGATGTGGGGGAATTGGGGACATGGGGGGATTGGGGACATTGGGGGGGATGTGGGGACATGGGGGGGTTGGGGACATGGAGATGGGGGGGATGTGGGGGGATTGGGGACATGGGGGTGACTGGGGGGACATGGGGGGGTTGGGGACATGGGGAAAATGTCCCCCAGAGTGGAGAGGAAGGGTGAGGAGGGGGGGGGGGGTATATGTGGGGGGTTGGGGATGTGGGGGGGACTGGGGGGACATGGGGGGGATGTGGGGGAATTGGGGACATGGGGGTGACATGGGGACATGGGTGGATATGGGGGACAGAGGGGGGTTGGGGACATGGAGATGGGGGGGATGTGGGGGGATTGGGGACATGGGGGGGACTGGGGGGACATGGGAGGGTTGGGGACATGGGGAAAATGTCCCCCAGAGTGGAGGGGAAGGGTGAGGAGAGAGGGGGGGGGACATGGGGGGGGTTGGGGACATGGGGGACATGGGGAGGGGGCGATTGGGGACACAGGGACAAAGGGAGTGGGAAGAAGGGGGTTGGGGACTTGGAGAGTGGGGACATGGGGGACACAGGGACCTGGGGACAGACTGAGGTGGCATCTGGGGGCACATCCTGGCCCCTGGACTCCGTGTCCCCCCTCCAGGGACATGGGGACAGGGATGGGGACACCGTGGTGCCACCCCCTCCCCTCCTGTCCCTTCCAGGGCCACCATGAGAGCCTTGGGTACCCCCCCCCCGTCCTCCATTGACACCCCCCCCCCCTTTGTCCCCCCTTGTCCCCAGGGGTTTTCCGGGAAGCTGTCACCGAGTTCGAGGTGGACGCCCGGGCCCTGTCCCCCTCGGGGGGTCCCCACGTGCAGACCCGGGTGACAAACCCCTCGGGCAATGTCACCGAGACCTTCGTGGAGGACAGGGGGGATGGCACCTACCACGTGGAGTACACCCCCTACGAGGAGGGTGAGTTGGGGACCCACCCCGGGTCACTCCAGGTCACCCCCACCCAGGAGAGCCCCCCACTCTGGGTGACCCCCACCCCAATGACCCCCACCCCCATCCCAGGTCACCCCTTCCCTGGGTCACCCCCACCCCAGGTGACCCCCACCCAAGTGACCCCCACCTCGGGTCACCCCCACCCAATGTACCCCACCCAGGTCACCCCCCCCCGATGACCCCCATCCTGGGTCACCCCCACCCAAGTGACCCCTCTCCCCTTCCTGGGTCACCCCCACCCAGGTGACCCCCACCCCCTCCCTGGGTGACCCCCCCAGTGTCCCCTCTGTGTCCCCCACACCCCAATGACCCCCCCACCCAGGTCACCCCCACCCAGGTGACCCCCCCCCCCACACTGTCCACCCCCAGGTCACCCCCACCCCCTCCGGTGACCCCCGTCCCCTCCAATATCCCCCCTCGTGTCCCCCCCACTCCAGGTCACCCCCACCCAGGTGACCCCCACCCAGGTGACCCCCACCCCCTCCCTGGGTGACCCCCCCCAGTGTCCCCTCCATGTCCCCCCCACCCCAATGACCCCCCCGAGGTCCCCCCCACCCCAGGTCACCCCCACCCAGGTGACCCCCACCCCCTCCCTGGGTGACCCCCCCCAGTGTCCCCTCCATGTCCCCCCCACCCCAATGACTCCCCCGAGGTCCCCCCTCCCCAGGTGACCCCCCCCCCATTGCCCCCCCCCCAGGTGTGCACACGGTGGAGGTGACCTATGGGGGTCACCCGGTGTCCCCGGGTCCCTTCCGTGTCCCCGTCACCGAGGGCTGTGACCCCACCCGGGTCAGGGTCCACGGGCCCGGCCTGCAGAGTGGGACCACCCACCAGCCCAACCGCTTCACCGTGGAGACCAGGTGGGGGCACCCCAAAAACACCCCCCCCAAACACCCCAAAAACAACCCCAAAACCACCCTGAAACCCCCAAAACACCCCAAAACACCCCAAAACACCCCAAAACACCCCCAAAACCATCCCAAAACACCCCAAAACATCCCATAACACCCCCAAAATGCCCTGAAACCCCCAAAACCACCCCCAAAATGCCCTGAAACCCCCAAAACACCCCAAAACACCCCAAAACACCCCAGAACACCCCAAAACATCCCATAACACCCCCAAAACACCCTGAAACATCCCCAAACACCCCCAAAATGCCCTGAAACCCCCAAAACCATCCCCAAAATGCCCTCAAACCCCCAAAACCACCCCCAAAACGCCAAAAACATCCCCAAAACACCCCAGAAACACCCCAAAACACCCCAAAACACCCCCAAAACCATCCCAAAACACCCCAGAAACCCCCCAAAACATCCCCAAACACCCCCAAAATGCCCTGAAACCCCCAAAACCACCCTCAAAACCCCAAAAACATCCCCAAAACACCCCGGAACACCCCAAAAAATCCCCCCCAGACCCCCCCAAGCCCCCTCCCCCAGCACTGGGCCGTGGGGCTGGGTGTCCCCTGACCCCCCCCGTGTGTCCCCCCCAGGGGTGCAGGGCCGGGGGGGTTGGGGTTGGCCATGGAGGGTCCAAACTCCCCCCCAGATCCCCCCAAATCCCCCCCAAACCCCCCCAAATCTCCCCCATTCCCCTTCAAGCCTTCTTCAACACCCCCAAACTCCCCCCATAACCCCCAAATCTCTCCCCAGACCCCCCTGAATCCCCCCAGACCCCCCCCAATTCCCCCTCCACCCCCTCGAGTCCCCCCCAAACCCCCTCAGGGCCCCCCAAATCCCCCCCAAACCCCCCAAACTCCCCCCAAATCTCCCCCATTCCCCCTCAAGCCCCCTTCAACGCCCCCAAACTCCCTCCATCCCCCCCAAATCTCCCCCCTAAACCCCCCCTAAACCACTCTAAATCCCCCCAGACCCTCCCCAATTCCCCCCCCACCCCCTCGAATCCCCCCCAAATCCCCCCCAAATCTCCCCCATTCCCCTTCAAACCTTCTTCAACCCCCCCAAACTCCCCCCATACCCCCCAAATCTCTCCCCAAACCCCCCCAAATCCCTCCCAAGCCCCCCTAAATCCCCCCCACCCCCTAAAATCCCCCCCAAATCCCCCCCAGACCCCCTCAAGCCCCCTTCAATGCCCCCAAATCTCCCCCCAAACCCCCCCAAATCTCCCCCCAAACCCCCTCAAATCCCCCCCAGACCCCCCCAAGCCCCCTCCCCCAGCACTGGGCTGTGGGTCTGGGTGTCCCCTGATCCCCCCCGTGTCCCCCCCCCCCAGGGGTGCAGGGACGGGGGGGTTGGGGTTGGCCGTGGAGGGTCCCTCGGAGGCCAAGATGTGCTGCAAGGACAACAAGGACGGGAGCTGCTCCGTGGAGTATGTCCCCTTCCAGGCAGGGACATACAGCCTCAATGTCACCTACGGAGGCCACCAAGTCCCTGGTGAGCACCTGTGTCCCCTCTGTCCCCTCAGGGATGGTCTGGTGACAATTTTGGGGTCCCCAGGAGGGGTTTGTGTCCCCTCTGTCCTCTCAGGGATCTCCTGGGGTCCCTTTTGTCCCCTCAGGGATCATTTGGGGACAGATTTGGGGTCCCCAGGAGGGGTTTGTGTCCCCTTTGTCCCCTCAGGGACAGATTTGGGGTCACCATTGGGGTTTGCGTCACCTCCCCAGGGCACCCTTGTCCCCTCAAGGTGTCCCTGGGGACAGATTTGGGGTCCCCAGGAGGGGTTTGTGTCCCCTCAGGGATCTCCTGGGGTCCCTTTTGTCCCCTCAAGGTGTCCTTGGGGACAATTTTGGGGTCCCTATGGGCTTTGTGTCCCCTGCGGTGCCACCCAGGGGGTCCCCAGGGGGTTTGGGTCCCCCCCACCCATCTGTCCCCCCCCTTGTCCCCCAGGGAGCCCCTTCAAGGTCCCCGTCACCGACGTCGTGGACGCCTCCAAGGTGACCGTGGGTGGCCCTGGGGTGACCCCCGGGCTGGTCCGGGCCAACGTCCCCCAAACCTTCACCATCGACACCTCCAAGGCCGGGGTGGCCCCTCTGGACGTCAAGGTGCAGGGACCCAAAGGTGGGGGGCACCCAAAGGGGGGGGCAGCCAAAGGGGGGGGGCAGCCAAAGGGGGGGGCAGCCAAAGGGGGGGGGTCAGGCAAAGGGGGGTCAGGCAAAGGTGGGGGGCGCAGGCAAAGGGAGGGGGCAGCCAAAAGGGGGGGCACCCAAAGGGGGGGAGGGCAGGCAAAGGGGGGGGGGCAGGCAAAGGGGGGGGGTCAGGCAAAGGGGGGGGGGCACCCAAAGGGAGGGGGTCAGGCAAAGGGGGGGGGGCACCTAGGGGCTGCGAGGGGGATGGGGGGGATATGGGTGCTCTGTGGGTGCTGTGGGTGCTGTGTGGGTGCTCTGTGGGTGCTGTGTGGGTTCTGTGGGTGCTGTGTGGGTGCTGTGTGGGTTCTGTGGGTGCTGTGTGGGTGCTGTGTGGGTGCTCTGTGGGTTCTGTGGGTGCTGTTTGGGTTCTGTGGGTGCTGTGTGGGTTCTGTGGGTGCTCTGTGGGTGCTCTGTGGGTGCTGTGGGTGCTGTGTGGGTGCTATGGGTGCTGTGTGGGTGCTCTGTAGGTTCTGTGGGTGCTCTGTGGGTGCTGTGGGTGCTCTGTGGGTGCTGTGTGGGTGCTGTGGGTGCTGTGTGGGTGCTCTGTGGGTGCTGTGTGGGTGCTATGGGTGCTCTTTGGGTACTGTGGGTGCTGTGTGGGTTCTGTGGGTGCTGTGTGGGTTCTGTGGGTGCTGTGTGGGTGCTGTGTGGGTGCTGTAGGTGCTCTGTGGGTGCTCTGTGGGTGCTCTTTGGGTACTGTGGGTACTGTGTGTACCATGGGTGCTGTGGGTGCTGCGTGGGTACCATGGGTATTGTGTGGGTGCTGTGGGTGCTGTGTGGGTGCTATGGGTGCTCTTTGGGTACTGTGGGTGCTGTGTGGGTTCTGTGGGTGCTGTGTGGGTGCTGTGTAGGTACTGTGGGTGCTCTGTGGGTACCATGGGTGCTGTGTGAGTGCTCGGTGGGTGCTCTGTGGGTGCCGTGGGTTCTCTGGGTGCTGTGTGGGTGCCATGTGGGTACCATGGGTGCTCTGTGGGTGCTGTGTGGGTTCTGTGGGTGCCGTGGGTGCTCTGTGGGTGCCATATGGTGCCGTGGGTGCTCTGTGGGCCCCACCACCACAACGTGGGTGCTCTGTGGGTGCCATATGGGTGCCGTGGGTGCTCTGTGGGGGATCTGTGGGTTCTGTGGGTGCCATGGGTGCTGTGTGGGTTCTGTGGGTACCACAGATGTTCTGTGGGTGCTCTGTGGGTGCCATATGGGTGCCGTGGGTGCCCCCTGACACCCCCGTGCCCCCCACCCAGGGGTGCTGGAGGCAGTGGAGGTGGTGGATGTGGGGGATGGCACCCACAGGGTCAGCTACGTCCCCACCCGGGAGGGTCCCTACAGCCTCAGTGTCCGCTACGGAGAGGAGGAGATCCCCAGGAGGTGGGGGGGCACCCATGGGTGGGGGGCGGCACTGTGGTGGGAGGGGGGCCCTGGGATTGAAGAGAGACCCCTGGGGTGAGGGCAGCACCCTGGGGTGGGGGGGGCACCCATGGGATTGGGGAGAGACCCCTGGGGTGGGGGGAGACCCTGGGGTGGGACCCATGGGGGGGGGGGGGGCACCCTGGGGTGAAGGGGGAACCCTGGAGTGGGGAGGACCCTGGGGTGGGGGTGGGACCCCTGGGATTGGGGCAGCACCCATGTTCTGGGTGGGACACCCATGGGGTGGGGGGGGTCTCACCCTGTCCCAGGGGTCTCCCCCACATTCTGGGGGGGTCTCCCCCATGGTCTGGGTGGGCCACCCATGGGTGGGGGTCTCCCCCATGATGTGGGTGGGGGTCTCAGCCTATCCCAGGGGTCTTGCCCATGGGTGGGGGTCTCACCCATATTCTGGGGGTCTCACCCATATTCTGGGGGTCTCTCCCATGGGTGGGGGTCTCACTGCACCCCGGGGGTCTCTCCCATGGGTGGGGGTCTCACTGTATCCTGGGGGTCTCACTGCACCCCAGGTCTCTCCCATGGGTGGGGGTCTCACTGCACCCTGGGGTCCCTGCAGCCCCTTCAAGCTCCAGGCTCTGCCCACGCACGACGCCAGCAAGGTTCGGGCGAGCGGCCCCGGGCTGGACACCACGGGGGTCCCCGCCAGCCTCCCCGTGGAGTTCACCATCGACGCAAAGGATGCTGGGGAGGGGCTGCTGGCCGTGCAGATCACGGTGGGTGACACCTTGGGGACATGGGGGACACCACACACATGGGGGACACCTGGGGGACACCTGGGGGAGATGGGGGACACCTTGGGGACACCTTGGGGACATGGGGGACACCTGGGGGAGATGAGGGACACCTTGGGGACATGGGGGACACCTTGGGGACACCTTGGGGACATGGGGGACACAGGTGACACCTGGGGGACACCTTGGGGACATGGGGGACACCTTGGGGACACCTTGGGGAGATGGGGGACACCTTGGGGACATGGGGGACACCTGGGGGAGATGAGGGACACCTTGGGGACATGGGGGACACCTTGGGGACACCTTGGGGACATGGGGGAAGGGACACCTGGGGGACACCTTGGGGACATGGGGGACACCTTGGGGACACCTGGGGGACACGGGTGACACCTGGGGGACACCTTGGGGACATGGAGGACACCTGGGGGACACCTGAGGGACACCTTGGGGACATGGGGGACACCTGAGGGACACCTGGGGGAGATGGGGGACACCTGGGGGACACCTTGGGGACATGGGGGACACCTTGGGGACACCTGGGGGACACCTTGGGGACATGGAGGACACCTGGGGGACACCTGGGGGAGATGGGGGACACCTGGGGACACCTTAAGGACATGGGGGACATGGGGGACACCTTGGGGACACCTCGGGGACACGAGTGACACCTTGGGGACATGGATGAAGGTCTGGTGGCCATGGCCAAGGGTTCATTGACCATGTTGACCACAGTGGCCACCAGGATGTCTCCAGTGGCACAGTCAAGGGTTCCCTGGCCTTGAACAAGGGTTCGTTGGCCATGGTCAAGGGTTCGTTGGCCATGGTGGCCACCAAAGTGTCCCCAAAGCCACAGCCAAGGGTTCGTTGGCCATGGCCAAGGGTTCATTGACCATGTTGACCACAATGGCCACCAGGATGTCCCCAGTGGCACAGTCAAGGGTTCATTGACCATGTTGGCCATGGTGGCCACCAAGATGTCCCCAAGACAATGGATAAGGGTTTGTTGGCCATGGCCAAGGGTTCATTGCCCACAGCCAAGCCCTCATTGCTCAGCCGCCATCTTCCCCGGTGCCACCTCCTCCCCCCCCGTGTCCCTTTGTCCCCAGGACCCCGAGGGGAAACCGAAGAAGGCCTCGATCCGGGACAACGGGGACGGGACCTACACGGTGTCCTACGTCCCCGACACCACGGGCCGTTACACCATCCTCATCAAGTACGGGGGGGACGAGATCCCCCTCTCCCCTTACCGCATCCGTGCCGTCCCCGCCGGCGACGCCAGCAAGTGCACGGTCACCGGTGAGTGTCCCCGTGTGTCCCCCTCCCAGTGTCCCCCTCCCTCCCCCCATCACGGGGACGCCGCCACCGCCGCCACCGTCACCGCTGCCACCGCCGGGGAGGGAGGGGAAGGGGGGGAGTTGTGGGGAGGGGGGGAGTTGGGAGGAATGGGGGGGTCTGGGGGGGTCTCACGTGTGTCTCACTCCATCTCTTGCTTCTCTGCCCACCCCCCCCTCCTGACACCCCCACCCCCCCTTTTTTGTCACCACCTCCCCCTTTGTGTCACCAACCCCCCTTTGTGTCACCAACCCCCCTTTTGTGTCACCAACCCCCCTTTTGTGTCACCAACCCCCCCACCAACCCCCCCCTTTTGTGTCACCAACCCCCCTTTTGTGTCACCAACCCCCCCTTTGTGTCACCAACCCCCCTTTTGTGTCACCCCCCTGTGTCACCCTCCCCATTGTGTTAACCCCCCCTCCTGACACCCCCACCCCCCTTTTTCTTGTCACTGCCCCCCCCTTTGTGTCACCTCCCTTAATGACCCCCCCCACGTCCCCAATGTCCCCCCCACGTCCCCAATGTCCCCCATGTCCCTCCCCATGTCCCCCCATGTCCCCCATGTCCCCCCATGTCCCCAATGTCCCCCATGTCCCCCCCATGTCCCCCCCCATGTCCCCAATGTCCCCCATGTGTCCCCCGTGTCCCCAATGCCCCCATGTCCCCCTCAATGTCCCCATGTCCCCCCTGTGTCCCCCATGTCCCCCCCACGTCCCCCATGTCCCCCATGTCCCTCCCCATGTCCCCCATGTCCCCCCCATGTCCCCCATGTCCCCCCATGTCCCCAATGTCCCCCATGTCCCCCCCCATGTCCCCCCCATGTCCCCCCCACGTCCCCAATGTCCCCAATGTCCCCTCCAGTCTCCATCGGAGGTCACGGGTTAGGTAAGCTCACGCCATGGCTCGGGGTGCATGCGGGGGGACCCCCACCCACACCCCCACCCACACCCCCACCCACCCCCACCCACCCACCCACACCCACCCACCCCCACGAGTGTCCCCCCAGAGCTGACTCCATGACACGTCCCGAGTTCTCCCCCGTTCTCAGCCGCCCTAGGGAGTTTCTCGGGTGGTTTTTTGGGGTGGGGGCTCCACGTGTTGACCCCCCCTCCCCAAAAAGATGAATTGTCTCCCCCTAGCTCCCTTATTTCCCCCTTTTTCCCCCCCCAAAGCCCCCTCCCCACTCCCCAGAGCTGACCCCATGACATGTCCCGAGTTCTCCCCCATTCTCAGCCCCCCCGGGGACTTTCTCGGGGGGGTTTTTTGGGGTGGGGGCTCCAAGGTCCTGACCCCCCCTCCTCAAAAACATGAATAACCCCCCCCAACCCCCTTTTGGCCCCCTCTTTTCCCCCCCCAAAACCCCCTCCCCACTCCCCAGAGCTGACTCCATGACACGTCCCGAGTTCTTCCCCATTCTCAGCCCCCCGGGGACTTTCTCAGGGGGGTTTTGGGGTGGGGGCTCCATGCCCTGACCCCCCCTTTCTCCCAGGGGTCCTAAACCCCCCAGAGCCCCCCCTTAACCCCTCTTTTCCCCCCCCAAAACCCCCTCCCCACTCCCCAGAGCTGACTCCATGACACGTCCCGAGTTCTCCCCCGTTCTCAGCCACCCCAGGGAGTTTCTCGGGGGGTTTTTTGGGGTGGGGGCTCCACGTGTTGACCCCCCCTCCTCAAAAATATCAATAAACCCCCCGTGAGACCCCAATTGTCCCCACAGAAGCCCCCAACCCCCTCTTCCCCCCCCCAGAGCTGACCCCATGACACATCCCGAGTTCTCCCCCGTTCTCAGCCCCCCTGGGGACTTCCTTGGGAGGGTTTTTGGGGTGGGGGCTCCAAGCTCCTGACCCCCCCTCCTCAAAAACATGAATAACCCCCCCTAACCCCCTTTTGGCCCCCCCTTTTTCCCCCCAAAGCCCCCTCCCCACTCCCCAGAGCTGACTCCGTGACATGTCCCGAGTTCTCCCCCGTTCTCAGCCGCCCCAGGGAGTTTCTCGGGGGGGTTTTTGGGGTGGGGGGTGTCAGGCAGTGACCCCCCCGTCCCCCCAGGCCCCGGCTTGGGCCCCACCATCCAGCTGGGGGAGCAGACGGTGCTGACAGTGGATGCCAAGGCCGCAGGGCCCGGGAAGGTGAACTGTTCCGTCCGCACCCCCGACGGCTCCGACCTCGACGTGGACGTGGTGGAAAATCCTGACGGGACCTTTGACATCTTCTACACGGCCCCCCAGCCCGGAAAGTACATCATCTGCCTCCGCTTCGGGGGGGAGCACATCCCCAACAGCCCCTTCCAGGTCATGGTGAGTACTGGGGGGGGCACTGGGAGGCACTGGGACGGTGAGCAAGGAGGGTTTGGGGGAGGGTCTGGGGGAAAAAAAGTCCTCAAAAAACTCTTTAAGGTCATGGTGAGTTGTGGGAGGGTACTGGGAGGCAGTGGGAGGCAGTGGGAGGTACTGGGAAGGGACTGGAGGGGACTGGGAGACACTGGGAGGCACTGGGAGGTACTGGGAGGCACTGGGATGGTGCGCAAGGAGGGTTTGGGGGGGTCTGGGGGTGAAAGAGGGGAAGGTTTTGGGGGAAAAAGTCCTCAAAAAACTCTTTAAGGTCATGGTGAGTTGTGGTGGGGGCACTGGGAGGGGATTGGGGGGCACTGGGAGACAGTGGGAGGCACTGGGAAGGGACTGGGAAGGGACTGGGAGGGTGTGCAAGGGGCTTTAGGGGGTCTGGGAGTGAAAGAGGGGAAGGTTTGGGGAAGAAAATGTCCTCAAAAAACTCTTTAAGGTCATGGTGAGTCATGGGGAAGGCACTGGGAAGGGACTGGAGGGGACTGGGAGGCACTGGGAGGTACTGGGAAGGGACTGGGAGGTACTGGGAGGCACTGGGACGGTGCACAAGGAGGGTTTGGGGGGGTTTGGGGGTGAAAGAGGGGAAGGTTTTGGGGGAGAAAATGTCCTCAAAAAACCCTTTAAGGTCATGGTGAGTCATGGGGAAGGCACTGGGAAGGGACTGGAGGGGACTGGGAGGCACTGGGAAGGGACTGGGAGGTACTGGGAGGGTGCACAAGGAGGGTTTTGGGGGGTCTGGGGGTGAAAGAGGGGAAGGTTTTGGGGGAAAAAGTCCTCAAAAAACCCTTTAAGGTCATGGTGAGTTGTGGTGGGGGCACTGGGAGGGTACTGGGAAGCACTGGGAGGCACTGGGAAGGGACTGGGAGGTACTGGGAGGGGACTGGGAGGGTGTGCAAGGGGCTTTAGGGGGTCAAAGAGGGGAAGGTTTGGGGGGGGGAAGTGTCCTCAAAAAGCCTTTCTAGGTTGTGATGAGTGGTGAGTGGGGGACTGGGAGGAAACTGGGAGACGCTGGGAGGTACTGGGAAGCATTGGGAGGCACTGGGAAGGAACTGGGAGGTACTGGGAGGGATCTGGGAGCGCACAGGGGGGTTTAGGGGGTCTGGGAGTGAAAGGGGGGGGAGGTTTGGGGGGCAAAATGTCCTGAAAAGCCCTTTCAAGGTCATGGTGAGTTGTGGGGGGAGCACTTTTAATTAATTAATTTTAATTAATTAATCAACCCCCCCTAATTAATTAATTAATCCCCCCCTAATTACCTGGAGCCCCCAAAACCCCTTGCAGGGTGGGCTTGGGGGTGCCCTGGGTGGGGGCAAGACCCCCCCCCCCCAATTCACTTCCCCCCCCTCCCAATTAATCACTCCCCCCCAATTAATTAACCCCCCCTAATTAACTAATCCCCTCCCTACCCTAATTAATCCCCCCTAATTACCTGGAGCCCCTAAAACCCCTTGCGGGGTGGGCTTGGGGGTGCCCTGGATGGGGGCAAGACCCCCCCCAATTCACTCCCCCCCCTCCCAATTAATTCCCCCTTTAATTAATCAATCCCTTTAGTAATGAATTAATTACCCCCCTAATTAATAAATACCCCCCCTAATTAATTAATCCCTCCCTAATTACCTGGGGCCCACAAAGCTCCTTGCAGGGTGGGCTTGGGGGTGCCCTGGATGGGGGCAAGACCCCCCCCCCCCCCCAATTCACTTCCCCCCCCTCCCAATTAATCAATCCCCCCCCAATTAATTAACCCCCTCTAATTAATTAATACCCCCCCTAATTAACTAATTCCCCTCCTAATTACCTGGAGCCCCCAAAACCCCTTGCAGGGTGGGCTTGGGGGTGCCTTGGATGGGGGCAAGACCCCCCCCCAATTCACTTCCCCCCCCTCCCAATTAATCAATCCCCCCCCAATTAATTAACCCCCTCTAATTACTTAATTCAACCCCCCTAATAATTAATTAACCCCCTAATTACCTGGAGCCCCTAAAACCCCTTGCAGGGTGGCCTTGGGGGTGCCCTGGATGGGGTCAAGACCCTCCCCAATTCCCTCCCTCCCCCTCCCAATTAACTCCCCCCCCTAATTAATCAACCCCCCCCCTAATTACTTAATTAACCCCCCCTAATTAATCCCCCCAGGCCACGGATCGTCCCCTCCTGGGGGTCAATGGCCTGGACGTCCCCGGGCTCCGGCCCTTCGACCTCGTCATCCCCTTCACCATCAAAAAGGGGGAGATCACGGGTGAGGGGGGACCCCAAAACCCACGGGGGGGCCCCAAAACCCACGGGGGGACCCCAAAAAGCCACAGGTGGTCCCCAAAACCCCTGGGGGGTCCCCAAAACCCTGGGCGGATCCCTAAACTCCTTGGGGGTCCCCAAAACCCTTGTGGTGTCCCTAAAACCCCTGGGGGGTCCCCAAATCCACAGGGGGTCCCCAAAATCCACGGGGAGTCCCTAAAAACCCACAGGGGGTCCCCAAAAAATCCAGGGGGTCCCCAAAACCCTTGGGGGGTCCCCAAAACCCTTGGGGGGTCCCCAAATCCACAGGGGGTCCCAAAAAACCCAGGGGGTCCCCAAAACCCCTGGGGGGTCCCCAAAAAATCCAGAGGGTCCCCAAAACCCTTGGGGGGGTCCCAAAAACCCACAGGGGGTCCCCAAAACCCACAGGGGGTCCCCAAAAGATCCAGAGGGTCCCCAAAACCCTTTAGAGAGGTCCCAAAAACCCATAGGGGGTCCCCAAAACCCCTGGGGGGACCCCAAAACCCACGGGGGGGCCCCAAAACCCCTGAGGGGTCCCCAAATCCACAGGGGGACCCAAAACACCACAGAGGGGGCCCCAAAAGACCCAGGGGGTCCCCAAAACCCTTGGGGGGGTCCCTAAAACCCCTGGGGGGTCCCCAAAAGATCCAGAGGGTCCCCAAAACCCTTTAGGGAGGTCCCAAAAACCCCGGGGGGTCCCCAAAAGCCAGAGGGTCCCCAAATCCACAGGGGGACCCAAAACACCACAGGGGGGGCCCCAAATCCACAGAGGGTCCCCAAAACCCTTGGGGGGGTCCCTAAAACCCACAGGGGGTCCCCAAAAGATCCAGAGGGTCCCCAAAATCCACGAGGGGTCCCTAAAAATCCAGGGGGTCCCCAAAACCCCTGGGGGGTCCCCAAAACCCACGGGGGGTCCCTAAAACCCACAGGGGGTCCCCAAAAGATCCAGAGGGTCCCCAAATCCACGAGGGGTCCCTAAAAATCCAGGGGTGTCCCAAAACCCTTGGAGGGTCCCCAAAACTCCTGGGCGGTCCCCTAAACCCACAGGGGGTCCCCAAAACCCTGGGGGGGTCCCCAAAACACCACAGGGGGTCCCCAAAACCCCTGGGGGTCCCTAAAACCCACAGGGGGTCCCCAAAAAATCCAGAGGGTCCCCAAATCCACAGGGGGACCCAAAACCCTTGGGGGGGTCCCCAAACTCCTGGGGGATCCCCAAAAGATCCAGAGGGTCCCCAAAACCCTTGGGGGGGTCCCTAAAACCCACAGGGGGTCCCAAGAACTCCTTGGGGGTCCCCAAAACCCCTGGGGGGTCCCCAAAACCCACAGGGGGTCCCCAAAACCCTGGGGGGGTCCCTAAACTCCTTGGGGGTCCCCACAACCCCTGAGGGGTCCCCAAATCCACAGGGGGACCCAAAACACCACAGGGGGGGCCCCAAAAGACCCAGGGGGTCCCCAAAACCCTTGGGGGGTCCCCAAAAAATCCAGAGGGTCCCCAAAACCCCTGGGGTGTCCCCAAATCCCCAGAGGGTCCCCAAAACCCCTGGGGGGTCCCTAAAACCCACAGGGGGTCCCAAAAACTCCTTGGGGGTCCCCAAAACCCCTGGGGGGTCCCCAAAAACTCCTTGGGGGTCCCCAAAACCCCTGGGGGGTCCCCAAAAACCCATAGGGGTCCCCAAAACCCCTGGGGTGTCCCCAAATCCACAGGGGGACCCAAAACACCACAGGGGGGGCCCCAAAAGACCCAGGGGGTCCCCAAAACCCTTGGGGGGCCCCTAAAACCCACAGGGGGTCCCAAAAACTCCTTGGGGGTCCCAAAAACTCCTTGGGGGTCCCCAAAACCCTGGGGGGGTCCCCAAAAATCCCCTGGGGATTTGACCCCCCCAAAACCCCTTTCTGGCCCCCCCAAAAACTTCCAGGGTCCCCTCCCAGATGTCCCCAGGTGTCCCCAGGTGTCCCCAAACCCCCCCAATGGCTCCCAGGGGGTTCCCCAAGACCCCAACCCCCTCCCCATTGACCCCTGGGGGTCCCCAAAACCCCTCCTGACCCCTCCCAGGCCCCCCCAAACCCCCCAGGGTCCCCTCCCAGATGTCCCCAAGCGTCCCCAAGTGTCCCCAAGCCCCCCCAAAAGGCTCCCAGGGGTTCCCCAAGGGGTTCCCTGAGCTCCCAGCCCTCTGGGGGTCCCCAAAACCCCTCCTGACCCCCCCTGTCCCCACCCCAAACCCCCCAGGGTCCCCTCCCAGATGTCCCCAATGTCCCCAGGTGTCCCCAAGCCCCCCCAATGGCTCCCAGGGGTTCCCCAAGACCCCAACCCCCTCCCCATTGTCCCCTGGGGGTCCCCAAAACCCCTCCTGACCCCTCCCAGGCCCCCCCAAACCCCCCAGGGTCCCCTCCCAGATGTCCCCAAGTGTCCCCAAGTGTCCCCAAGCCCCCCAAAAAGGCTCCCAGGGGTTCCCCAAGGGGTTCCCTGAGACCCCAACCCCCTCCCCATCCCCTCCTGACCCCCCCAGGCTCCCCCAAACCCCCCAGGGTCCCCTCCCAGATGTCCCCAACCAGTGTCCCCAAGCCCCCCCAAAAGGCTCCCAGGGGTTCCCCAAGGGGTTCCCCGAGCTCCCAGCCCTCTGGGGGTCCCCAAGCCCCCCCTGACCCCCCCGTGCCCCCCAGGGGAGGTTCGGATGCCCTCGGGGGAGGTGGCCAAAGCTGACATCAGGGACAACAAGGACGGGACGGTGACAGCCAGGTTCATCCCCAGGGAGGCCGGGCTGCACCTCATGGAGATCTGCTACGAGGGGGTCCCCATCCCTGGTACGGGGCTGGGGGGGGCCCATCCCTGGGGGGGGCTTTGGAGGGGCTGGGGAGGGGGTTTGGGGGGGATTTGGGGGGGTTTGGGGGGCTTTGGAGGGGTTGGAGGCGGTTTGGGGGGTTGGGGGGCCTAAGGGGGTTTGGGGGGGCTTGGGGGCATCCCCAATCTGCTACGAGGGGGTCCCCATCCCTGGTACGGGGCTGGGGGGGGCCCCATCCCTGGGGGGGGCTTTGGGGGGGCTGGGGAGGGGGTTTGGGGGGCTCCCCAATCTGCTACAAGGGGTTCCCCATCCCTGGGGGGAGCTTTGGGGGGGCTTGGGGGTCCCCAATCTGCTAGGAGGGGGTCCCCATCCCTGGTACGGGGCTGGGGGGTCCCCATCCCTGGGGGGGGGGACTTGGGGGGGGTGGGGAGGGGGTTTGGGGGAGGTTTGGGGGGGCTAAAGGGGCTTTGGGGGGCTTGGGGGGTCCCCAATCTGCTAGGAGGGGATCCCCATCCCTGGTACGGGGCTGGGGGGTGCAGAGGAGGTTTGGGGGGGGGGAGCAAAGCCCCTCGGGGGGGTCTTTGGGTGTCCCTGGGGGGGTCTTTGGGTCCCTTTGTGTTCTCCTTGGCCTTTTTCCCCTTTTTTCCCTTTTTTTGTTCTTTTTTGACTGTTTTTTGGGGGTTTCCCCCCCTTTTTCCCCCCTTTTTCCCCATTTCCCTTTTTTCCCCCATTTTCCCCATTTTCCCCCCCTTTTTTCCTCCTTTTTCCCCCACTTCTTCCCCTTTTTTTGTTCTATTTTTGTCTGCTCTTGGGTTTTTTCCCCTTTTTCCCCCTTTTCTCCCCCTTTTTCCCCCTTTTTATTCCTCTTTTTTCCTCCTTTTTCCCCCCACATTTTTCCCTTTTTGTTCTTTTTCGTCTGTTTTTTGGATTTTTTCCCCTTTTTCCCCCCTTTTTTTCTCTTTCTTTCCCCCACTTTTTCCCCTTTTTTTGTTCTTTTTTTCCCCTTTTCCCCCCATTTTTTTCCCTTTTTTTCCTCCTTTTTCCCCACTTTTTTCCCCTTTTTTTGTTCTTTTTTGTCTTTTTTTGTCCATTTTTCCCCTTTTTTCCTCCTCTTTTTCCCCCTTTCCCCCCCCTTTTTTGTCCTTTTTCCCCTTTTTCCCCCATTTTTCCCCATTTCCCCCCCTCTTTTTTCCTCCTTTTTCCCCCCACTTTTCCCCTTTTTTTGTTCTATTTTTGTCTGCTCTTTGGGGGTTTTTTCCCCTTTTTTCCCCCTTTTTCCCCCTTTTTATTCCTCTTTTTTCCTCCTTTTTCCCCCCACATTTTCCCCTTTTTTGTTCTTTTTTCGTCTGTTTTTTTGATTTTTTTCCCCTTTTTCTCCCCCTTTTTTCCTCTTTCTTTCCCCCACTTTTTCCCCTTTTTTTTGTTTCTTTTTTTGTCTGTTTTTTTTGTTTTTCCCCCTTTTTCCCCTTTTTTTTGTTCTTTTTTTCCCCTTTTCCTCCCCATTTTTCCCCTTTTTTCCTCCTTTTTTTCCCCCACTTTTTTCCCCTCTTTTTGTTCTTTTATTGTCTTTTTTTGTCCATTTTCCCCCTTTTTTCCTCCTTTTTTTCCCCTTTTCCCCCCTTTCCCCCCCCCTTTTTTTGTCCTTTTTTTGTCCTTTTTTCCCCCTTTTTCCCCCTTTTTTTTTCCCTTTAATTTTTTTTCAGGTCCCCCCACTTCTCCTCAGCCTTTTTTTATTTTTTATTCATTTTTCCTGTTTTTCCCCCCCCCCAGGCAGCCCCCTCCAGTTCTCCTTGTCCTTTTTTCCCCTTCCCCCCCCCTTTTTTTCCCTTTTTTTCCCATTTCCCCCCCCTTTTTCCCCCCATTTTTTCCCCTTTTTTTTGTTCTTTTATTGTCTTTTTTTGTCCATTTTTCCCCTTTTTTCCTCCTTTTTTTCCCCCTTCCCCCCCCTTTTTTTGTCCTTTTTTTGTCCTTTTTTCCCCCTTTTTCCCCCCCTTTTTTTCCCATTTTCCCCCCCTTTTTCCCCCCATTTTTTCCCCTTTTCCCCCCCTTTTTCCCCCCCTTTTTCCTCATTTTTTCCCCCACTTTTTTCCCCTTTTTTTGTTTTTATTGTCTTTTTTTGTCCATTTTTCCCCTTTTTTCCTCCTTTTTTTCCCCCTTTTCCCCCCCTTTTTTTGTCCTTTTTTCCCCCTTTTTCCCCCCTTTTTTTTCCTTTAATTTTTTTTCAGGTCCCCCCACTTCTCCTCGGCCTTTTTTTATTTTTTTATTCATTTTTCCTGTTTTTTCCCCCCCCCAGGCAGCCCCCTCCAGTTCTACATCGATTACCTGAACTCAGCCCACGTCACAGCTTACGGCCCTGGCCTCACCCACGGCACCGCCGGGAAGGCTGCGACCTTCACTGTCAACACCAAGGATGCTGGGGAGGGTCAGGAGGGGATTTTGGGGGGGCTGGGGGGGATTTGGGGGGTTTAGGGGAGACCTGGGGGGGATTAGAGGGGGGTTGGGGGGGATGGGAGGGGGTTTGGGGGGGATTTGGGGGGGATTTGGGGGGTTTAGGGGGGACCTGGGGGGGTTTGGGGGAGACTAGGGGAGATGGGAGGGGGCTTAGGGGGGATTTGGGGAGGATTGGAAGGGGTTTGGGGGAGATTGGGGAGACTGGGGGAGATGGGAGGGGGTTCAGGGGGGAATTGAGGGGATGGGAGGGGGCTTGGGGGGGCTTTGGGGGAGACTGGAGGAGATGGGAGGGGGATGGGGGGGGTTTGGGGAGGATTGGAGGGGGTTTGGGGGGGATTTGGGGGTATTTAGGGGGGTCTGGGGAAAATTGGGGGAGATTGGGGGGGATGGGAGGGGGTTTAGGGGGGACCTGGGGGGGTTTGGGGACAATTGGGGGAGATTGGGGGGATTTGGGGGGTTTGGGGGGGATTTGGGGGGATGGGAGGGGGCTTGGGGGGGATTTGGGGGGTTTAGGGGCTACCTGGGGGGGATTAGAGGGGGTTTGGGGGAGATGGGAGGGGGTTTGGGGACAATTGGGGGGGATTGGGGGGGATTTGGGGGGTGGGAGGGGGTTTGGGGGAGAACTGGGGGTGTTGGGGGGCATTGGAGGGGGTTTGGGGAGGATTGGAAAGGATTTGGGGGGCATTGGAGGGGGTTTGGGGGGGATTGGAAGGGATCAGAGGGGGTGTGGGGGATTGGAGGGGGTTTGGGGGGATCGGAGGGGCTTTTTTTTGGGGGGGGTCTCCCCTTCCTGACCCCCCTTTCCCCCCCCCTCCCCAATTCCAGGGGGTCTCTCTCTGGCTGTCGAGGGTCCCTCCAAGGCTGAGCTGAGCTGCAGGGACAACCAGGACGGGACCTGCAGCGTCTCCTACGTCCCCACCCTGCCCGGGGACTACAGCATCGTGGTGAAATACAACGAGAAACACATCCCTGGCAGCCCCTTCACTGCCCGCATCACCAGTACGAGGGGTTTTGGGGGGGTGCGGGGGGGTTTGGGGGGGTCCAGAGAGGTTTGGGGGGTCTGTGGGGTCTGGGGAGCTCAGGGGACCCAAGGGGACCCCAAGATCGTGGTGAAAAGGAGAGAGGAACTGATAGGGAGGGGTCTTGTCACCTCCTTAATCACAGGTACAGGGGGGTCTGGGGGGGTTTGGGGGGGTCCAGAAGAGTTAGGGGGGGTCTATGGGGTCTGGGGGGCTCAGGGGACCCAAGGGGACCCCAAGATCGTGGTGAAAAGGAGAGAGAAAGTGATAGGGAGGAGTCTTGTCACCTCCTTAATCACAGGTACAGGGGGGTTTTGGGGGGGCTGGGAGGACCCTAAAGTTGGGGGTTCTGTGGGTCGAGGGGACCAGGACCCAGGGGACCCCAAGTTGATGGTCAAATACAACACACATCCCTGGCAGCCCTTCACTGCCCGCATCACCAGTAAGGGGTTTTGGGGGGGCCGGGGTTTGGGGGGACTGGGGGGTCTGGGGAGCTCAGGGGACCCAAGGGGACCCCAAGATCGTGGTGAAAAGGAGAGAGGAACTGCTGGGGAGGGGTCTTGTCACCTCCTTAATCACAGGTACAGGGGGGTCTGGGGGGGTTTGAGGGGGTCCAGAGAAGTCTGGGGGGGTCTATGGGGTCTGGGGGGACCCCAGGGGGACCCCAAGATGGTGATGAAGTAGAGGTGGGGAGGGAGGGGGTTTAGGGGGGGGGCAGCTCCTTCCCCCCCCCCCAAATCAGAGCCCCAGGGGGGGGTTCTGGGGACTCCCAGAGGGGTGGGGGGGACACCTGGGGGGCACCCAAAGGGTCCTGGGTGTCCCCAGGGGGCTCGTGGGGTCCCCAGAGGGGACTTGGGGTCCCTCTGGGTGGCCCCAGGGTCCTTGTGATGTTCCCAATGGGGACTTGGGGTCCCTCTGGATGTCCCCAAGGTGCTCGTGGGGTCCCCAAGGGGGACTTGGAGTCCTCCTGGGTGTCACCAAGGTGCTCGTGGGGTCCCCAGGGGTGGTTTGGGGTCCTCCTGGGTGTCCCCAGGGGCCTATGGCATCCCCAGGGTCCTTGTGGTGTCCCCAAGGGGGACTTGGGGTCCTCCTGGATGTCCCCAAGGTGCTCGTGGGATCCCCAGAAGGGGACTTGGGGTCCTCCTGGGTGTCCCCAGGGTCCTCATGATGTCCCCAAGGGGCTTGTGGTGTCCCCAGAGGGGACTTGGGGTCCTCCTGGGTGTCTCCAAGGTGCTCGTGGTATCCCCAAGGCACTTGTGGTGTCCCCAGGGTGACTCTTGGGGTCCCTCTTGTTGTCCCCAAATGTCCCCATTGTCCTCGGGGGTCCCATCTGAGGTGTCCCCCCCCCCCGTTGTCCCCTCCCCAGGTGACGAGAGCCTGCGGCAGTCCCAGCTGAAGGTGGGGACAGCAGCTGAGGTCCCCCTGGACATCGGGGAGAGTGACCTGAGCCAGCTGGAGGCCACTGTCACCTCCCCCTCGGGACACCAGGAGCCCTGCCAGCTCAAGAGGCTCCCAAATGGACACATCGGTGAGGGGACAGGGACATGGGGACACTTGGGGACATGTGGGGACACATGGGGATGCTTGGGGACACGTGGGGACACAGAGGATGTGGCCACTGTCACCTCCCCCTTGGGACACCAGGAGCCCTACCAGCTCAAGAGGCCACATGGGTGAGGGGACAGGGACATGGGGACACTTGGGGACACTTAGTGGCACTTGGGGACACGTGGGGACGCTTAGGGACACGTGGGGACACAGGGGACGTGGCCACTGTCACCTCCTCCTTGGGACATTAGGAGCCCTGCAAGCTCCAGAGGCCACATGGGTGAGGGGACAGGGACATGGGGACATTTAGGGACACTTGGGGACATTTAGGGACATGTGGGGACACGGGATGTGGCCACTGTCACCTCCCCCTCGGGACACCAGGAGCCCTGCGAGCTCCAGAGGTTCCCGAATGGCCACATGGGTGAGGGGAAGGGGACATGGGGACACTTGGGGACACTTAGTGGCACTTGGGGACATTTAGGGACACTTGGGGACACTTGGGGACATTGGGGACACAGGGGACGCTTGGGGACACGTGGGGACACGGGGGACATGGCCACTGTCACCTCCTCCTTGGGACACCAGGAGCCCTACCAGCTCAAGAGGCCACATGGGTGAGGGGACAGGGACATGGGGACACTTTGTCCCCACTCTGTGATCCCCATGTCCCCAGTGTCCCTATCCTGTATCCCCCCCCCAATGTCCCCAACACCCCCGATGTCCCCATTGTCCCCAATGTCCCCAATACCCCAGATATCCCCCAATATCCCCAACAGCCCCAACCCCCCCATTGTCCCCAACCCCCCCATTGTCCCCAATGTCCCCATTGTCCCCAACCCCCCAATGTCCCCAATACCCCCAACCCCCCCAATGTCCCTGATGTCCTCAACCCCCACAATGTCCCCAACCCCCCCATTGTCCCCGATGTCCCCATTGTCCCCAATGTCCCCAACACCCCCAGTGTCCCCATTGTCCCCAATGTCCCCATTGTCCCCATTGTCCCCAATACCCCAAATGTCCCCAAATGTCCCCAACCCCCCCATTGTCCCCAGTGTCCCCAATACCCCAAATATCCCCCAATATCCCCAACAGCCCCAACACCCTCAATGTCCCCAACCCCCCCATTGTCCCCAACACCCCCAACCCCCCCAACCCCCCTATTGTCCCTGATGTCCCCGTTGTCCCCAATGTCCCCAACCCCCCCATTGTCCCCAAACCCCCCAACCCCCCCAATGTTCCCGTTGTCCCCAACGTCCCCAATACCCCCAACCCCCCCGATGTCCCCAACCCCCCCAATGTCCCCGATGTCCCCAACCCCCCCAATGTCCCCGATGTCCCCAACACCCCCAGTGTCCCCTCTCACCCCAATGCTGTCCCCAGGGGTCTCCTTCGTGCCCCAGGAGGTTGGGGAGCACTTGGTCCACGTGTCCCGGGGGGGAACCCCCCTGGCCTGCAGCCCCGTGGCCGTCACCATCAGCCAGGCCCAGCTTGGGGACGCCTCCCGGGTCCGGTTGGGGGGACCCGGGCTCAGTGAGGCCAGAACCTTCCAGCCGGCCCACTTCACCATCGACACCAGAGATGCAGGTACTGACCCAAACTGGGGTTCTGAGGGGGTTCTGAGGGGGTTCGGGGGGGTTCTGAGCTGGCCCAGTTCACCATTGACACCAGAGATGCAAGGACTGAGCCAAACTGGGGTTCTGAAGGGGTTCGGGGGGGTTCTGAAGGGGTTCTGGGGGGTTCTGAGGGGGCTCAGGGGGGTTCTGAAGGGGTTCTGAGGAGGTTCAGGGGGGTTCTGAGCCGGCCCAGTTCACCATCAACACCAGAGATGCAAGGACTGAACCAAACTGGGGTTCTGGGGGGGTTCTGAGGGGGTTCAGGGGGGTTCTGAAGGGGGTCTGAGGGGACTCAGGGGGGTTCTGAGCCAGCCCACTTCACCATCGACACCAGGGATGCAGGTACTGACCCAAACTGGGGTTCTGAGGGGGTTCGGGGGGGTTCTGAGCTGGCCCAGTTCACCATTGACACCAGAGATGCAAGGACTGACCCAAACTGGGGTTCTGAAGGCATTCGAGGGGGTTCTGAAGGGGTTCTGGGGGGTTCTGAGGGGATTCGGGGGGGTTCTGAAGGGGTTCTGAGGGGGCTCAGGGGGGTTCTGAGCTGGCCCAGTTCACCATCGACACCAGAGATGCAAGGACTGACGCAAACTGGGCTTCTGAAGGGGTTCGGGGGGGTTCTGAAGGGGTTCTGGGGGGTTCTGAGGGGATTCGGGGGGATTCTGAAGGGGTTCTGGGGGGTTCTGAGGGTTCTGAAGGGGTTCTGAAGGGGTTCTGAGGGGGTTCGGGGGGGTTCTGAGCCGGCCCAGTTCACCATCGACACCAGGGATGCAAGGACTGACCCAAACTGGGGTTCTGGGGGGGTTCTGAGGGGGTTCTGAAGGGGTTCCTCCTCCCCATTCCCCCTGCCCCCCATTCCCCCCTGTTTCCCCATTTAACCCCCATTTCCCTCCTGCCCCCATTTCCCCCTGTTCCCCATTTAACCCCATTCCCCCCCCCCATTTTTCCCCCCTGCCCCCCCATTTCCCCCACATTTCCCCCCCATTTCCCCCCCCATTTCCCCCCCATTTCCCCCCCCCCATTTCCCTCCAAACCCTCCCATTTCCCTCCCTGCCCCCCATTTCCCCCTGTTTCCCCCATTTAACCCCTGCCCCCCCATTACCCCCTCCCATTTCCCCCTGCCCCCATTTAACCCCCATTTCCCTCCCTGCCCCCATTTCCCCCCCATTTTTCCCCCCATTTCTCCCCCATTTCCCCCCATTTCCCCCTGCCCCCATTTCCCTTTCCCCTCTGCCCTCCCATTCCCCTCCGTTTCCCCCATTTTAACCTCATTTCCCCCATTCCCCCTGCCCCCATTTTACCCCCATTTTAACCCTGCCCCCATTTCCCTCCTGCCCCCCATTTTCCCCCATTTCCCCCTGTTTCCCCCATATAACCCCCCCATTTCCCCCGCCCCCATTTAACCCCCATTTCCCCCGTTTCCCCCATTTTAACTCCCCCATTTCCCCCTCTGCCCCCCCATTTAACCCCCCCATTTCCTCCCTCCTGTCCCCCCATTTCAACCTCCCCATTTAACCCCCTGCCCCCCCATTCCCCCCCCCATTCCCCCCCATTTCCCCTCCCATATAACCCCCCCATTCCCCCCCCCTTTCCCCCCCATTTAACCCCCCCACTTTACCCCCCCAGGCCTGGCCTCGCTGTCTCTCTCCATCGAGGGCCCCTCCAAGGTGGAGCTGAGCACGGAGGAGGCCGAGGACGGGACCTGCCGGGTCAGCTACTGCCCCACCCTGCCCGGCACCTACAGCATCGGCATCAAGTGTGGGGACCAGCACGTCCCAGGTGGGGGGGGCACCGGGGGGGGGCTGGGGAGGGGTCCTGGGGGGGCTGGGGAGGGGTCCTGGGGGGGTTTGGGGGGAAGAAATGGGGCAGATGGGGGTTTCAGGGTGGGGGGGGGGGTTTGGGGGGCTCTTGGGGGGAAGTTGGGGTCTGGGGGGGCTTGAGGGGGTCCTGGGGGGCTATGGGGGGGTCCTGGAGAGATTTGGGGGGGTATGGGAGGGGCTGGGGAGGGGTCCTGAGGGGGTTTGGGGGGGTCCCGGGGGGGGTTTGGGGGGAAGAAATGGGGGAGATGGGGGGATGGGGAGGGGTTGAGGGGGATTGAGGGGCTATGGGGGGATCTGGGGGAGCTTGGGGGGGTCCTGGGGGGCTATGGGGGGGTCCTGGAGAGATCTGGGGGAACTGGGGAGGGGTCCTGAGGGGTTTTAGGGGGGTCCTGGGTGGGTTTGGGGGGAAGAAATGGGGCAGATGGGGGGATGGGGAGGGATTGAGGGGGATTGGGGGGCTATGGGGGGGATCTGGGGGGGTCCTGGGGGGCTATTGGGGGGGTCCTGGAGAGATCTGAGGGGGTATGGGGGGGCTGGGGAGGGGTCCTGAGGGGTTTTGGGGGGTCCTGGGGGTTTGGGGGAAGAAATGGGGGAGATGGGGGTTTCAGGGGATTTGGGGGTGTTGGGGGGTTGGGGGAAGTTGGGGTCTGGGGGGCTTGTGGGGGTCCTGGGGGGCTATGGGGCGGTCCTGGAGAGATTTGGGGGGTATGGGGGGGGCTGGGGAGGGGTCCTGAGGGGGTTTGGGGTGCTCAGGGGGTTTGGGGAAGAAATGGGGGAGATGGGGGATGGGGAGGGGTTGAGGGCTATGGGGGTTTGGGGGGCTTGGGGGGTCCTGGAGAGATTTGGGGGGTATGGGGGGCTGGGGAGGGTCCTGGGGGTCTGGGAAGAAATGGGGCAGATGGGGGTTTCAGGGGGATTTGGGTGTGTGTGTGGGGGGTTTGGGGGTCTCTTGGGGGGAAGTTGGGGTCTGGGGGAGGTCTGGGGAGGCTTTTGGGGGTTTGGGGGGGCTATGGGGGGGTCCTGGAGAGACTTGGGGGGGTATGGGGGGCTGGGAGGGGTCCGGGGGGTTTGGGGGTCCTGAGGGGTTTGGGGGGTCTGGGGGTTTGGGGGAAGAAATGGGGGATGGGGGCTGGGGAGGGGTTGAGGGGGCTATGGGGGGCTTTGTGGGGATCTGGGGGAGCTTGGGGGGGTCCTGGGGGGCTATGGGGGGGTCCTGGAGAGATCTGGGGGGGGCTGGGGAGGGGTCCTGAGGGGGTTTGGGGGGGTCCTGGGGGGAAGAAATGGGGGAGATGGGGGGATTGGGGGTCTTGAGGGGGTCTGGGGGGGTTTGCAGGGGGTTGGGATGTTACTGGGAGTTACTGGGGGTTACTGGGAGTTACTGGAAGGGCATTTTGGGGGGGTTTTGGGGGGTTGGGCTGTTACTGGGGGTTACTGGGGATTACTGGGAGTTACTGGGGGTTACTGGGAGTTACTGGGAGGGCATTTTGGGGGCGTTTGGGGAGGTTGGGCTGTTACTGGGAGTTACTGGGAGCTACTGGAAGGGCATTTTGGGGGCGTTTGGGGCGGTGGGGCTGTTACTGGGGGTTACTGGGGATTACTGGGAGTTACTGGGTGTCACTGGGAGTTACTGGAAGGGCATTTTGGGGGGCTTTTGGGGGGTTGGGCTGTTACTGGGATTTTCCTGTGGTTACTGGGAGTTACTGGAAGGGCATTTTGGGGGGGTTTTGGGGGGTTGGGCCGTTACTGGGGGTTACTGGGAGTTACTGGGAGTTACTGGGGGTTACTGGGAGTTACTGGAAGGGCATTTTGGGGGGGTTTTGGGGGGTTGGGCCGTTACTGGGGGTTACTGGGAGTTACTGGGAGTTACTGGGGGTTACTGGGAGTTACTGGAAGGGCATTTTGGGGGGGGTTGGGGAGGTTGGGCTGTTACTGGGGGTTACTGGGGATTACTGGGAGTTACTGGGTGTCACTGGGAGTTACTGGAAGGGCATTTTGGGGGGCTTTTGGGGGGTTGGGCCGTTACTGGCGGTTACTGGGAGTTACTGGGGTTACTGGGAGGGGGGGTGACCATTGGGGTGCTGCCCCTCCCCCCCCAGGGAGCCCCTTTTCGGTGAAGGTGTCGGGGGAGGGGCGGGTGACCCAGAGCATCACCCGGAGACGTGGGGCCCCCCCCGAGGCCAGCGTGGGGACAGCGTGTGACATCAGCCTCAAGATGGCAGGTGAGGGGTCCCCAGGGTCACCAAGTGTCCCCAGAGGTCACCAAGGGTCACCAAATGTCCCCAAATGTCCCCAGATGTCACCAAAAGGATCCCCAAGGGTCTCCAGGGGTTCCCAAATGTCCCCAAGGGTCACCAAGTGTCACCAAAAGGGTCCCCAAGGGTCACTGATAGTCACCAAGTGTCACCAAAAGGGTCCCCGAATGTCCCCAAGGATCTCCAGGGGTCCCCAAGGGTCCCCAAAGGTCTCCAGGGGTCCCTAAATGTCCCCAAGGGTCACCAAATGTCCCCAAAAGGGTCCCCGAGTGACCCCAAGGGGGCTTGGGGGGGGGGGGCCTGAATGTACTTAAGGGACCCCAGGGGGTCCTGAGTGTCACCAAGGGTCCCCAAATGTCCCCAAGGGTCACCAAGGGGGTCCTGAGGGTCTCCAGGGGTCACCAAGTGTCACCAAATGTCACCAGAAGAGTCACCAAGGGTCCCCAAGGGTCTCCAGGGGTCCTGAGGGTCCCCAAGGGTCACCAAGTGTCACCAAATGTCCCCAAATGTCACCAAAAGGGTCCCCAAGAGTCACTGAGAGTCACCAGATGTCCCCAAAAGGGTCCCCGAGTGACCCCAAGGGGGCTTGGGGGGGGGCCTGAATGTCCTTAAGGGACCCCAGGGGGTCCTGAGTGTCACCAAGGGTCCCCAAATGTCCCCAAGGGTCACCAAGGGGGTCCCGAGGGTCCCCAGATGTCCCCAAGGGTCACCAAATGTCACCAGAAGGGTCCCCAAGGGGCACCAAAAGGGTCTTGGAGTGTCCCCAGGGGGGTCCAGGGGGGGCCTGAATGTCCTTAAGTGTCCCCAAATGTCCCCAAATGTCCCCAAGGGCCACCAAAAGGGGCCCCAAGGGTCACCAAGGGGGTCCTGAGGGTCCCCAGATGTCATTTTCACCTCCATTTCCCCCCCATTTTCCCCTCATTTCCCCCCATTTTTCCCCTCCATTCCCCCCCCATTTCCCCCCTCATTCCCCCCATTTCCCCCCCATTTCCCCCCACTTCACCCCCACTTTTCCCCCATTTTCCCCCCATTTTTCCCCCATTTCCCCCCACTTCACCCCCATTTCCCCCCCCATTTTTCCCCCTTCACCCTCATTTTCCCCCCTTCCCCCCCATTTTTCCCCCATTTCCCCCCCATTCCCCCCCCATTTCCCCCTATTCCCCCCCCCATTTCCCCCCATTTCCTCCCCCATTCCCCCCCCATTTCCCCCATTTCCCCCCATTTCCCCCCCATTTCCCCCCCATTTTCCCCCCTATTTCCCCCATTCCCCCATCTCCCCCCCATTTCCCCCCATTTTTCACCCCCATTTTCCCCGTCCCCCCAGATCTCAGTGACCACGAGGTGACAGCGGTGGTGACGTCCCCGTCGGGGCAGGCGGTGGCCGCTCAGGTGACGGGGGGGGACGGGGGTGGCACCTACGGGATCCGCTTCGTCCCCACCGAGAGCGGCGTCCACTCCGTCAGCGTCAAGGATCGGGGGCACCACGTCCCGGGGAGCCCCTTCCAGTTCACTGTGGGACCCCTGGGAGAAGGGGGGGCCCACAAAGTCCGGGCGGGGGGACCCGGGCTGGAGAGAGCTGAACCGGGGGTGCCAGGTGAGTGGGGACCCCAAAAAAACCCAGGAAAAACACCCCGAAAATCACCCCGAGAATCACCCCAGAAATTGCACAAGATCACCCCAAAAATCATAGAAATGCAGCCTAAAATCATCCAAAAACCACCCCAAAATTCACCCAAAAACACCCCAAAAATCACCCTGAAGATCACCCCCAAAATCACCCAAATGCACCCCAAAAATCACCCCGAAAATCCAACAAATGCATCCCATAAAATCACCCCAAAAACCACCCCGAAAATCACCCAAAGACACCCCAAAAATCACGAAGTCACCCCAAAAAAATCACCCTGAAAATCACCCAAATGCACCCCAAAAATCACCCAAAGATCACCCCCAAATTCACCCAAATACACCCCAAAAAAGTCCCCTGAAAATCACACACAGACACCCCAAAAATCACCCCAAAATCACCCAAATACACCTCAAAAATCACCCTGAAAACCGCAGGAATTCACCCCGAAAATCACCCCCAAAATTGCACAAGATCACCCCAAAAATCATAGAAATGCACCCCAAAAATCATCCAAAAATCACCCCAAAAATCACCCAAATGCACCCCAAAAATCACCCCGAAAATCCAACAAATGCATCCCATAAAATCACCCGAAAACCACCCTGAAAATCACCCAAATGCACCCCAAAAATCACGAAGTCACCCCAAAAAAATCACCCTGAAAATCACCCAAATGCCCCTAAAATCACCCGAAGATCACCCCAAAATCACCCAAATGCACCCCAAAAATCACCCCAAAATCACCCAAATACACCCCAAAAATCACCCGAAATTCACCCAAATCCACCCCAAAAATCACCCTGAAGATCACCCCCAAAATTGCACAAGATCACCCCAAAAATCATAGAAATGCACCCCAAAAATCATCCAAAAATCACCCCAAAAATCACCCAAATGCACCCCAAAAATCACCCCGAAAATCCCCCCCAAAACCCCTCAAATGCTCCCCCAAATCCATGTGGGACACCCCAAAACCCACCAGGAACCCCCCAGACCTCATCAGGAGCCCCCCAAACCCCACCAGGAGCCCCCAAACCCCATCAGGAGCCCCCAAATCCCATCAGGAGCTCCCCAAATCTATGTGGGACACCCCAAAACCCACCAGGAACCCCAAAGACCTCATCAGGAGCCCCCCAAACCCTCTCAAGAACCCTACAAATCCATCAGGAACCCCACAGATTCCATCAGGAGACCCCCAAAACCCACCAGGAGCCCCAAAATCCCATCAGGAACACCTCAAATCCATGTGGGACCCCCCAAAACCCATCAGGAGCCCCCCAAACCCCATCAGGAACCCCACAAATCCCATCAGGAACCCCCCAGATCCCATCAGGAGCCCCCCAAATCCCATGAGGGACACCCCAAAACCCACCAGGAACCCCCCAGACCTCATCAGGAGCCCCCCAAAACCCATCAGGATCCCCCCAAAACCCCACCAGGAGCCCCCAAATCCCATCAGGAGCTCCCCAAATCTATGTGGGACACCCCAAAACCCACCAGGAACCCCCCAAACCCCATCAGGAGCCCCCCAAAACCCATCAGGAACCCCACAAATCCATCAGGAACCCCACAAATCCCATCAGGAACCCCCCAGAACCCACCAGGACCTCCCCAAAACCCATGAGGGACACCCCAGATCCATCAGGAACCCCCAAGACCTCATCAAGATCCCCCCAAAACCCATCAGGAGCCCCAAAACCCCATCAGGAACCCCACAAATCCATCAGGAACCCCACAAATCCCATCAGGAACCCCCCAAAACCTACCAGGAACCCCCCAGATCCCATCAGGAACCCCCCAAATCCCATCAGGAGCCCCCCAAATCCCATGAGGGACACCCCAGATCCATCAGAAGCCCCCCAGCTCCCATCAGGAGCTCCCCAAATCTATGTGGGACACCCCAAAACCCACCAGGAGCCCCAAAGACCTCATCAGGAGCCCCCCAAACCCTATCAGGAACCCCCGAAAACCCACCAGGAACCCCCCAGACCTCATCAGGAGCCCCCAAATCCCACCAGGAACCCCCAAATCCCATCAGGAGCTCCCCAAATCTATGTGGGACACCCCTAAACCCACCAGGAACCCCAAAGACCTCATCAGAAGCCCCCCAAACCCTATCAGGAACCCCACAAATCCATCAAGAATCCCCCAGATTCCATCAGGAGACCCCAGATTCCATCAGGAGCTCCCCAAAACCCACCAGGAGCTCCCCAAAACCCATGAGGGACACCCCAAATCCATCAGGAACCCCCAAGACCTCATCAGGATCCCCCCAAAACCCATCAGGAGCCCCAAAACCCCATCAGGAACCCCCAAATCCCATCAGGAGCCCCCCAAACCCCATCAGGAACCCCACAAATCCATCAGGAACCCCACAAATCCCATCAGGAATCCCCCAGATTCCATCAGGAGCCCCCCAAAACCCACCAGGAGCTCCCCAAATCCCATGAGGGACACCCCAGATCCATCAGGAGCCCCCCAAATCCCATCAGGAGTTCCCCAAATCCAGGTGGGACACTCCAAAACCCACCAGGAACCCCCCAGACCTCATCAGGAGCCCCCCCAAAACCCACCAGGAGCCCCCAAACCCCATCAGGAACCCCAAAATCCCATCAGGAGCTCCCCAAAACCCCTCAGATGCTCCCCAGAACCCACCAGGAACCCCCAAATCCCATCAGGATCCCCCCAAATCCCCCTTGGGGGTTCCTCAGCTGCCCCAGGGCAGCAAGCGGGGGGCTCAGGGTTTTGGGGGTGCCCCTGACCCCCCCTGCTCTGCCCCCCAACAGCTGAGTTCAGCATCTGGACGCGGGAGGCGGGGGCTGGAGGCCTCTCCATCGCCGTCGAGGGGCCCAGCAAGGCCGAGATCGCCTTCGAAGACCGCAAGGACGGGTCCTGCGGGGTCTCCTACGTGGTCCAGGAACCCGGTGAGGGGCTTTGGGGAGGGGGTCTGGGGTGGGGAGAGGTGAGGGACCTCCTGAAGGTCAAGAACGTTGAGGTTTTGGGGGTGAAAAAGTCCCAAATTCGTCAATCGGCGACACAACCGTCGTTCGCTTGAGTTTCTCTCCCGTTGACCTCCACGATCAACCCAACTGTGGTGGTTCTGTGACTCTATGGATGGGGAGGAGGTTGGGATGGTCACCAAGGAGCTCTGGAGAGGTGTTGGAACCCCTTAAGGTCAAGAACGTTGAGGTTTTGGGGTGAAAAACTCCAAAATCCACCCTTTGGTTGAGTTTCTCTCCCGTTGACTTCCATGATCAACCCAACTGTGGTGGTTCTGTGACTCTATGGATGGGGAGAAGGTTGGGATGGTCACCAAGAAGCTCTGGAGAGGTTTTGAACCCCCTTAAGGTCAAGAATGTTGAGGTTTTGGGGTGAAAAACTCCAAAATCCATCCCTTGGTTGAGTTTCTCTCCTATTGACTTCCGTGATCAACCCAACTGTGGTGGTTCTGTGACTCTATGGATGGGGAGAAGGTTGGGACGGTCACCAAGGAGCTCTGGAGAGGTGTTGGAACCCCTTAAGGTCAAGGATGATGAGGTTTTGGGGGTGAAAATGTCCAAAATCCATCCCTGGGTTGAGTTTCTCTCTCGTTGACCTCCGTGATCAACCCAACCGTTGCATTTCTGACTCTGTGGATGGGGAGGTGAAGTTGGGTGGGGTTAGATGAGACACCAGAAGGTTGGGATGGTCACCAAGGAGTTCTGGACCCCTTAAGGTCAAAGTTTTTGTGGTGAAAAACTCCCAAATCCACCCTTTGGTTGAGTTTCTCTCATTGACCTCCGTGATCGACCCAACCGTGGTGGTTCTGACTGCATGGATGGCGAGGTAACCCAAGAGGAGGTTGGGATCATCACCAAGGGAGACTGGAGTGGTTTTGGACCTCCTGAAGGTCAAGAACGTTGAGGTTTTTGTGGTGAAAATGTCCAAAATCCATCCCTGGGTTGAGTTTCTCTCTCGTTGACCTCCGCGATCAACCCAACCGTGGCGTTTTTGCCTCTATTGATGGGGGGGTGATTTGAAGAGGGGATGGATGAGAAACCAGGAGGTTGAGATGGTCACCAAGGAGCTCTGGACCCCTTAAAGTCAAAGTTTTTGGAGTGAAAATGTCCAAAATCCATCCCTGGGTTGAGTTTCTCTCTCGTTGACCTCTGCAATCAACCCAACCGTGGCGCTTTTGCCTCTCTTGATGGGGGGGTGACTTGATGAGGGGATGGATGAGACACCAGGAGGTTGGGGTGGTCACCAAGGAGTTCTGGACCCCTTAAGGTCAAAGTTTTTGTGGTGAAAAACTCCCAAATCCACCCTTTGGTTGAGTTTCTCTTACATTGATCTCCACGATCGACCCAACTGTGGTGGTTCTGACTCCATGGAAGGCGAGGTAACCCACGAGGAGGTTGGGATGGTCAGCAAGGGAGACTGGAGAGGTTTTGGACCTCCTGGAGGTCAAGAACGTTGAGGTTTTTGTGGTGAAAATGTCCAAAATCCATCCCTGGGTTGAGTTTCTCTCTCTTTGACCTCTGCAATCAACCCAACCGTGGCGCTTTTGCCTCTATTGATGGGGGGGTGACTTGATGAGGGGATGGATGAGACACCAGGAGGTTGGGGTGGTCACCAAGGAGTTCTGGACCCCTTAAGGTCAAAATTTTTGTGGTGAAAATGTCCAAAATCCATCACTTGGTTGAGTTTCTCTTACGTTGATCTCCATGATCGACCCAACCATGGTGGTTCTGACTCCATGGATGGCGAGGTAACCCACGAGGAGGTTGGGATCATCACCAAGGGAGACTGGAGCAGTTTTGGACCTCCTGAAGGTCAGGAACGTTGAGGTTTTTGTGGTGAAAATGTCCAAAATCCATCCCTGGGTTGAGTTTCTCTCTCGTTGACCTCCACGATCAACCCAACCGTGGCGTTTTTGCCTCTATTGATGGGAGGTGACTTGAGGAGGGGATGGATGAGACACCAGGAGGTTGGGATGGTCACCAAGGAGTTCTGGACCCCTTAAGGTCAAAGTTTTTGTGGTGAAAAACTCCAAAATCCACCCTTTGGTTGAGTTTCTCTTACGTTGATCTCCACTTTCGACCCAACCGTGGTCGTTCTGACTCCATGGATGGGGAGGTGACCCAACAGGATTTTGGGATGGTCACCAAGGAGCTCTGGAGAGGTTTTGGACCCCCTTAAGGTCAAGAACGTTGAGGTTTTTGGAGTGAAAATGTCCAAAATCCATCCCTGGGTTGAGTTTCTCTCTCGTTGACCTCCGCGATCAACCCAACCGTGGCGTTTTTGCCTCTCTTGATGGGGGGGTGACTTGATGAGGGGATGGATGAGACCCCAAGAGGTTGGGGTGGTCACCAAGGAGCTCTGGACCCCACAAAAAAAACCAAACCACCACCCAACTCCACGATCGACCCAACCGTTGCATTTCTGACTCCGTGGATGGGGAGGTGAAGTTGGGTGGGGTTGGATGAGACCCCAAGAGGTTGGGGTGGTCACCAAGGAGTTCTGGACCCCTTAAGGTCAAAGTTTTTGTGGTGAAAAACTCCCAAATCCACCCTTTGGTTGAGTTTCTCTTACGTCGATCTCCACGATCGACCCAACCATGGTGGTTCTGATTCCATGGATAGGGAGGTAACCCACGAGGAGGTTGGGATTGTCACCAAGGAGACTGGAGAGGTTTTGGACCTCCTGAAGGTCAGGAACGTTGAGGTTTTTGTGGTGAAAATGTCCAAAATCCATCCCTGGGTTGAGTTTCTCTCTCTTTGACCTCTGCAATCAACCCAACCGTGGCGTTTTTGCCTCTATTGATGGGGGGGTGACTTGATGAGGGGATGGATGAGACCCCAAGAGGTTGGGGTGGTCACCAAGGAGCTCTGTACCCCTTAAGGTCAAAGTTTTTGTGGTGAAAAACTCCCAAATCCATCCTTTGGTTGAGTTTCTCTCTCGTTGACCTCCACGATCGACCTAACCGTTGCGTTTCGGCCTTGGTGGATGGGTTGGGGATTTCAGGGTGGGGATTTCTCCACCTCTGGAGGTTTTTTCCTTCCTGGGGATGGGTTTTTGGGGTGACTTTGTGTCTTTCCCCTTTGCCAGGGGACTATGAGGTGTCGGTGAAGTTCAACGACGAGCACATCCCCGAGAGCCCCTTCATGGTGACGGCCGCCGCCCCCTGCGACGCCGCGCGGCGTCTGACTGTTTCCAGCCTTCAGGTCAGGCCCGGGAGAAGCCCCCTCCTCAAAAACAAAAAAAAATTCAAAGTTTTGACCCCTCCTCAACCCCTGGGTGGGGGGCACGGAAAGGGGGAGGCCAGCGCTGGGGAAAATGGGGGGCTGGGAGGGGGAAAAAGGGGGATCAGGGGGGGTTTAGGGGTTCAGGGAGGTCCTAGGAGTGGATTTGGGGGGAATTTGAGGGTCAGAGAGGTCCAAGGAAGGGATTTGGGGATCAGGGAGGTCCTAGGAAGGGATTTGGGGGGTCAAGGAGGTTCTAGGAAGGGATTTGGGGAGAATTTAGGGGGGTTTGGGGGGATTTGGGAGGTCAGGGAGGTTCTAGGAAGGGATTTGGAGGGTCAGGGAGGTCCTAGGAGTGGATTTGGGGAGAATTTGGGGGTCACAGAGGTCCTAGGAAGGGATTTGGGGGTCAGGGAGGTCCAAGGAAGGGATTTGGGGGGTCAGGAAAGTTCTAGGAAGGGATTTGAGGGGAATTTAAGGGGATTTGGGGGTTTAGGGAGGTCCTAGGAGTGGATTTGGGGAGAATTTGGGGGTCAGGGAGGTCCAAGGAAGGGATTTGGGGGTCAGGGAGGTTCTAGGAAGAGATTTGGGGGGGTCAGGAAAGTTCTAGGAAGGGATTTGGGGGTCAGGGAGGTTCTAGGAAGAGATTTGGGAAGAATTTAGGGGGGTTTGGGGGGATTTGGGGAAAATTTGGGGGTCAGGAAAGTCCTAGGAGGGGATTTGGGGGGAATTTAGGGGGATTTGGGGGTTCAGGGAGGTCCTAGGAGTGGATTTGGGGAGAATTTGGGGGTCACAGAGGTCCAAGGAAGGGATTTGGGGGGTCAGGGAAGTTCTAGGAAGAGATTTGGGGCGTCAGGGAAGTTCTAGGAAGGGATTTGGGGGTCAGGAAAGTTCTAGGAAGGGATTTGGGGGGAATTTAGGGGGATTTGGGGGATCAGGGAAGTTCTAGGAAGAGATTTGGGGGGTCAGGGAGGTTCTAGGAAGAGATTTGGGGAGAATTTGGGGGTCAGGGAGGTCCAAGGAAGGGATTTGGGGGTCAGGGAAGTTCTAAGAAGGGATTTGGGGGGTCAGGAAAGTTCTAGGAAGGGATTTGGGGGTCAGGGAAGTTCTAAGAAGGGATTTGGGGGGTCAGGAAAGTTCTAGGAAGGGATTTGGGGGGGATTTAAGGGGATTTGGGGGTTTAGGGAGGTCCTAGAGGGATTTGGGGAGAATTTGGGGGTCAGAGAGGTCCTAGGAAGGGATTTGGGGTCAGGGAGGTCCAAGGAAGGGATTTGGGGGTCAGGGAAGTTCTAGGAAGGGATTCGGGGGGAATTTAGGGGGATTTGGGGGATCAGGGAGGTTCTAGGAAGGGATTTGGGGGGTCAGGGAGGTCCTAGGAGTGGATTTGGGGGGAATTTGGGGGTCAGGGAGGTGCTAGGAAGGGATTTGGGGGTCAGGGAAGTTCTAGGAAGAGATTTGGGGGGTCAGAGAGGTCCAAGGAAGGGATTTGGGGGGTCAGGGAGGTCCTAGGAAGGGATTTGGGGAGGTCAGGGAGGTTCTAGGAGTAGATTTGGGGGGAATTTGGGAGGATTTGGGGTCTTTGTAGAGTCAGGGATGTTCTAGGAAGGGATTTGGGGGTCAGGGAGGTTCTAAGAAGGGATTTGGGGGGTCAGGGAGGTTCTAGGAAGGGATTTGGGGAGAATTTGGGGGTCAGGGAAGTTCTAGGAAGGGATTTGGGGGGTCAGGGAGGTTCTAAGAAGGGATTTGGGGGTCAGGGAGGTTCTAGGAAGAGATTTGGTGGGGTCAGGGAAGTTCTAGGAAGGGATTTGGGGGGTCAGGGAGGTTCTAGGAAGAGATTTGGGGAGAATTTGGGGGTCAGGGAGGTCCAAGGAAGGGATTTGGGGGTCAGGGAGGTCCAAGGAAGGGATTTGGGGGGGTCAGGAAAGTTCTAAGAAGGGATTTGGGGGTCAGAGAGGTCCTAGGAAGGGATTTGAGGGGAATTAAAGGGGATTTGGGGGTTTAGGGAGGTCCTAGGAGTGGATTTGGGGGGAATTTGGGAGGATTTGGGGTCTTTGTAGGGTCAGGGATGTTCTAGGAAGGGATTTGGGGGGTCAGGGAGGTGCTAGGAGGGGATTTGGGGGGATCGGGGGGTTCTTTGTGAGCTCAGGGAGGATCTAGGAAGGGATCTGGGGGGGAGTTTGGGGTCAGGAAAGTCCTAGGAGGGGATTTGGGGGGGATCTGGGGGGGTTTGGGGGGATTTGGGGGGTCAGGGAGGTGCTAGGAAGGGATTTGGGGGGGGTTGGGGTCTTTGTAAGGTCAGAGGGGTTCTAGGATTTGGGTTTTATTTTTGGGGGGGGGGGGGATTCTCAGTGAGTTTTGGGGTTTCAGTTTTGGGGTTCCCAGCGCTGGTCCCCCCCCCTTCCCACCCCCCCCTCCCAGGTTTTGGGGGGGTCCCGGGGTTCTTCTCTCGTGTCTCTTTTAAAGGCTTTAAACCGCCCCCCCCCCCAATTAAAAAAGGGGGGGGATCCCCCCCCCCACCAGGACCTGGAGAGGCTTTAAGGGGAGAGAATGGCCCCCCCCAAACCCCCCCCCCCCATTGCACCCCAAAAACCCCCCCTGGGGAGGGGGCACCTTGACCCCCCCCCCCCGTTCTCTCCCATTAAACTCTGGGGTCCCACCAGGTAAGTGGGGGACAAATTGGGGGGGGGGCACCTCTGACCCCCCCCCCAACCCCTTAAACCACCCCCCCTACATTTGGGGGGACCCTCAAGACCCCCCCCCCATTTAAGGGTCTCACCCCCCCCAAAAGAAAGTCAAGGATTTGGGCTCCTTTCCCCCCACAAACCCTGTGCCCCCCATTTTTCTGCCCCCCCTTTTTAATTTCAGGGGTGCCCCCATCTCTGGGGTTTTTTCCCCCCAATCTATTCCCCAAATCCACTTCCCATAAATTGATGGAAAGGGGGGCTCTTTCTCCTCCCCAACCCTGTGCCCCCCATTTTTCTGCCCCCCCTTTTTAATTTCAGGGGTGCCCCCCCCATCCATCTCTGGGGTTTTTCCCCCCCCCCAAGTTTATTTCCCCCCCCCAAATCCACTTCCCATAAATTGGGGGGACTTAGGGTGGGGGGGGGAGGCTCCTTTCTCCCCCCCCTACCAACCCTGTGCACCCCCCCATTTTCCTGCCCCCCCTTTTTAATTTCAGGGGTGCTCCCCCCATCTCTGGGGCTTCCCCCCTCCCCCCCCAAATTAATTCCCCCCCCCAAATCCACTTCCCATAAATTGGGGGGACTTAGGGTGGGGGGGAGGCTCCTTTCCCCCCCCCCCCACAAACCCTGTGCCCCCCCCATTTTCCTGCCCCCCCTTTTTAATTTCAGGGGTGCCCCCCCCGTCTCTGGGGGGGGTTCCCCCCCCTTTTTTCTCACCCTCTTTGTGTCCCCCCCCCCCCAGGAATCAGGGCTCAAGATTCACCACCCCGCATCCTTCGCCGTCAGCCTCAACGGGGCCAAAGGGGCTCTGGATGCCCAAGTCCACAGCCCCTCGGGTGCCCTGGAGGAATGTCACATCACCGAGGTCACCGAAGGTCAGGGGGCACCCCCAGGGACACCTCCACATTTTTGGGGACCCCCCCAAATTTTTTCCCACCCCCTAAAAACCTTTAAACCCCCCCAAACCTTCCCCCTCCCCCCTAAACCCAACCGCCCTCCCATTGCCTCTTGAGTGGGAGAGTTTTGGGGTCCCCCCCATACAATTTGGGGTCCCCCCCTTACAATTTGGGGTCCCCCCATTTCTTGGGACCCCCCCACATTTTTGGGACCCCCCCAGATTTTTTCCCACCCCCCAAAAACCTTTAAACCCCCCCAAACCTTCCCCCTCCCCCCTAATCCCAACCGCTCTCCCATTGCCTCTTGAGTGGGAGAGTTTTGGGGTCCCCCCCATACAACTTTTTGGGGTCCCCCCTACAATTTGGGGTCCCCCCATTTCTTGGGACCCCCCCACATATTTTGGGGACCCCCCAAACTTTTGAGACCCCCCCCAAATTTTTTTCCCACCCCCAAAACCCTTTATCCCTCCCCCAAACCCAACCGCCCTCCCATTGCCTCTTGAATGGGAGAGTTTTGGGGTCCCCCCAGACAACTTTTTGGGGTCCCCCCCATACAACTTTTTGGGGTCCCCCCTTTCAATTTGGGGTCCCCCCATTTCTTGGGACCCCCCCCTATTTTTTAGGACCCCCCCAAATTTTTTCCCACCCCCCAAAAACCTTTAAACCCCCCCAAACCTTCCCCCTCCCCCCTAAACCCAACCACCCTCCTATTCCCTCTTGAGTGGGAGAGTTTTGGGGTCCCCCCAGACAACTTTTTGGGGTCCCCCCTTTCAATTTGGGGTCCCCCCATTTCTTGGGACCCCCCCACATTTCTGAGGACCCCCCCACATTTTTGGGACCCCCCCAAATTTTTTCCCACCCCCAGAACCCTTTATCCCTCCCCCAAACCCAACTGCCCTCCCATTGCCTCTTGAATGGGAGAGTTTTGGGGTCCCCCCTACAATTTGGGGTCCCCCCTTTCAATTTGGGGTACCCCCATTCCTTGGGACCCCCCCAAATTTCTTGGGACCCCCCCAAATTTTTTCCCACCCCCCAAAAACCATTAAACCCCCCCAAGCCTTCCCCCTCCCCCCTAAACCCAACCGCCCTCCCATTGCCTCTTGAATGGGAGAGTTTTGGGGTCCCCCCTTAAAATTTGGGGTCCCTCCCTACAATTTGGGGTCCCCCCTTTCAATTTGGGCTCCCCCCATTTCTTGGGACCCCCCCACATATTTTGGGGACCCCCCAAATTTCTTGGGACCCCCCCAAATTTTTTTCCCACCCCCAAAACCCTTTATCCCTCCCCCAAACCCAACCGCCCTCCCGTTCCCTCTTGAGTGGGAGACTTTTGGGGTCCCCCCTTAAAATTTGGGGTCCCCCCCATACAATTTGGGGTCCCCCCTACAATTTGGGGTCCCCCCATTTCTTGGGACCCCCCCACATATTTTGGGGACCCCCCAAACTTTTGAGACCCCCCCAAATTTTTTCCCACCCCCAAAACCCTTTATCCCTCCCCCAAACCCAACCGCCCTCCCATTGCCTCTTGAGTGGGAGACTTTTGGGGTCCCCCCCATACAACTTTTTGGGGTCCCCCCTTTCACTTTGGGGTCCCCCCATTTCTTGGGACCCCCCCACATATTTTTGGGACCCCCCCAATTTTTTTCCCACCCCCCAAAAACCTTTAAACCCCCCCAAACCTTCCCCCTCCCCCCCAAACCCAACCGCCCTCCCATTGCCTCTTGAGTGGGAGAGTTTTGGGGTCCCCCCCATTCAATTTGGGGTATTTTTGGGGTCTCCATGGGGTTTTGGGGTCTGGGGGTTTCTGTGAGGTGTTTTTGGGGTCGGGGTCTCCTTAGGGTTGGGGTCTCCATGGGGTTGGGGTCTCCCAGGAGACCTCTTGAGGTCTGGGGGTTTCTGTGAGGATTTTTTGGGGTCTCCATGGGGTTTTGGGGTCTCCTTGGGATTTGGGGTCTCCCAGGAGACCCTTTGGGGTCTGGGGGCTTCCGTGAGGTCTTTTTTGGGGTTGGGATCTCCTTGGGGTTGGGGTCTTCATGGGGTTGGGGTCTTTGTGGAGAATCTTTGGGGTCTGGGGGTTTCTGTGAGGTTTTTTTGGGGTCTCCATGGGGTTTTGGATCTCCCACGAGACCCTTTGGGGTCAGGGGGTTTGGTTGAGGTTTTTTTTGGGGTCGGGGTCTCCTTGGGGTTGGGGTCTTCATGGAGAATCTTTGGGGTCTGGGGGTTTCTGTGAGATGTTTTTGGGGTTGGGGTCTCCATGGGGTTGGGGTCTTCATGGAGAACCTTTGGGGTTGGGGGAGGTTTATTTTGGGGTCTCCATGGGGTTTTGGGGTCTCCATGGGGTTGGGGTCTTCATGGAGACCCTTTGGGGTCTGGGGGTTTCCGTGAGGTCGTTTTTGGGTTGGGATCTCCTTGGGGTTGGGGTCTTCATGGGGTTGGGGTCTTCGTGGAGAATCTTTGGGGCCTGGGGGTTTCTGTGGGGTTTTTTTGGGGTCTCCATGGGGTTTTGGGGTCTTCTTGGGATTTGGGGTCTCCCAGGAGACCCTTTGGGGTCTGGGGGTTTCTGTGAGGTGTTTTTGGGGTTGAGGTCTCCTTAAGGTTGGAGTCTCCATGGGGTTGGGGTCTTCATGGAGAATCTTTGGGGTCTGGGGGTTTCTGTGAGGTGTTTTTGGGGTTGGGGTCTCCATGGGGTTGGGGTCTTCATGGAGAACCTTTGGGGTTGGGGGAGGTTTTTTTGGGGTCTCCATGGGGTTTTGGGGTCTCCTTGGGATTTGGGGTCTCCCAGGAGACCCTTTGGGGTCTGGGGGTTTCTGTGAGTTGTTTTTGGGGTCTCCATGGGGTTTTGGGTTCTGGGGGTTTCTGTGAGGTTTTTTTGGGGTTGGGGTCTCCTTAGGGTTGGGGTCTCCATGGGATTTGGGGTCTTCATGGAGACCCTTTGGGGTCAGGGGGTTTCTGTGAGGTTTTTTTGGGGTCTCCATGGGGTTTTGGGTCTCCCAGGAGACCCTTTGGGGTCTGGGGTTTTGGTTGAGGTTTTTTTTGGGGTCGGGGTCTCCTCGGGGTTGAGGTGTCCATGGGGTTGGGGTCTTCATGGAGAATCTTTGGGGTTGGGGCAGGTTTTTTTGGGGTCTCCATGGGGTTTTGGGGTCTGGGGGTTTCTGTGAGGTTTTTTTGGGGTTGGGGTCTCCTTAGGGTTGGGGTCTTCATGGGGTTGGGGTCTTCGTGGAGAATCTTTGGGGTTGGGGGTTTCTGTGAGATTGTTTTGGGGTCTCCATGGGGTTTTGGGGTCTGGGGGTTTCTGTGAGGTTTTTTTGGGGTCTCCATGGGGTTTTGGATCTCCCAAGAGACCCTTTGGGGTTTGGGGGGTTCTATGGGGTTTTTTTGGGGTCTCCACGGGGTTTTGGGGCCTGGGGGTTTCTGTGAGGTTTTTTTGGGGTCTCCATGGGGTTTCTGTGGGGTATTTTTGGGGTCTCCATGGGGTTTTGGGGTCTGGGGGTTTCTGTGGGCGTTTTTGGGGTCGGGGTCTCCCCCTCCTGACTTGTTTTGGGATTTCTCCCCAGACAAATACGCCGTGAGGTTCATCCCCCGGGAGAACGGGGTTTACTCCATCGATGTCAGATTCGAAGGGTCCCACATCCCCGGGAGCCCCTTCAAGGTTCGGGTCGGGGAACCCGGTCAAGACGGGGACCCCGGATTGGTCACCGCCTACGGCCCCGGCCTGGAGGGGGGAACCACAGGTAATGGGGGGAATAGGGGATTCTATGGGGTCTTGGGGGGACCCCATGGGGTTGGGATCCCTCAACGGGGTCTTGGGGACCTCATGGGGTTGGGGGCTTCTATGGGGTCATGGGAGAGGGCATGGATTTAGGGTCCTTCAATGGGGTTTTGAAGACCCAATGGGGTTGGGGTCCCTCTATGGGGTCTTGAAGACCCAATGGGATTGAGGGCCCTCTATAGGGTCTTGGACACCCAATGGGTTTGGGGTTCTTCTCCTCTTTGGGGTCATGAAGCCCCCATTTTTGGGGTCCCTCTATGGGGTCTTGGGAGACTTCATGGGGTGGGTTTTCCCTCATGGGGTCTTGGCGACCTCATGGAATTGGGGTTCCTCTATGGGGTCATGAAGACCCCCATGGAATTGGGGTTCCTCTATGAGGTCTTGGACACCCCATGGAGTGGGGGTTCTGCTCCTCTACGGGGTTTTGAAGACCCCATGGGGTTGGGGGCCTCTGTGGGGTCATGAAGCCCCCCATGGGGTTGGGGTCCCTCAATGGGGTCTTGGACACCCCATGGAATTGGGGTTCTTCTCCTCTATGGGGTTTTGAAGACCCCATGGGGTAGAGGTGCCTCTATGGGGTCTTGGACACCCAATGAGTTTGGGGTTCTTCTCCTCTATGGGGTCATGAAGCCCCCCATTTTTGGGGTTCCTCTATAGGGTCTTGGATGACCCCATGGATTTGGGGTCCCTCTATGGGGTCATGGGAGATGTCATGGAGTGGGGGTTCCCTTATGGGTCTTGGACTCCCCATGGATTTGGGGTCCCTCTGTGGGGTCTTGGGGACTTCATGGGGTTGGGGTTCTTCTCCTCTAGGGGGTTTTGAAGCCCATTTTTGGGGTTCCTCTATAGGGTCTTGGACTCCCCATGGGGTTGGGGTTCCTTTATGGGGTCAGGAAGCCCCCCATGGATTTGGGGTCCCTCTGTGGGGTCTTGGGGACCTCATGGACTTGGGGTTCTTCTCCTCTATGGGGTCATGAAGCCCCCTATGGGGTTGGGGTCCCTCAATGGGGTCATGGAAAACCTCCTGGATTTGAGGTCTCTCTATGGGGTTTTGAAGCCCATTTTGGGGGTTCCTCTATAGGGTCTTGGGGACCCCATTGTGGTGGGGGCTTCTGTGGGGTCAGGAAGCCCCCCATGGGTTTAGGGTCCCTCTATGGGGTCTTGGGGACCTCATGGAGTTGAGGTTCTTCTCCTCTAGGGGGTTTTGAAGCCCATGTTTGGGGTTCCTCTATAGGATCTTGGACTCCCCATGGGGCTGGGGGCTTCTATGGGGTCAGGAAGCCCCCCACGGATTTGGGGTCCCTCAATGGGGTCCTCCTGGATTTGGGGTCCCTCAATGGGGTCCTCCTGGATTTGGGGTCCTTCAATGGGTTCTTGGGGACTTCATGGGGTTGGGGTCCCTCAGTGGGGTCTTGGTTGACCCTATGGAATCGGGGGTCCCTCAGTGGGGTTTTGAAGCCCATTTTTGGGGTCCCTGTGTAGGATCATGGAAAACCTCATGGATTTGGGGTATCTTTATGGGGTCAGGAGGCCCTTCATGGATTTGGGGTCCCTCTGTGGGGTCTTGGGGACCTCATGGAGTTGAGGTTCTTCTCCTCTAGGGGGTTTTGAAGCCCATTTTTGGGGTTCCTCTGTAGGGTCTTGGAGTCCCCATGGGGTTGGGGGCTTCTATGGGGTCAGGAAGCCCCTCATGGATTTGGGGTCCCTCTCTGAGGTTCTGAGCCCCATTTTTGGGGTGTTTTCCCCCGTTTTTCCAGGCTCCCCTTCGGAGTTCGTGGTGAACACATCCAAAGCTGGGGGGGGGTCTCTTTCTGTGACCATCGAGGGTCCCTCCAAGGTCCGGATGGAATGTGGGGAATGTCCCGAGGGGCACCGGGTCACCTACACCCCCATGGCCCCCGGGAACTACCTCATCCACATCAAGTTTGGGGGACCCCACCACATCCCGGGGAGCCCCTTCAAGGCCAAGGTCACAGGTGGGGGGAGAGGGGGAGAAAGAAGGGGGGGGGTGGAGAAAAAAAAGGGGGAAAAAGGGGGGGACACGGAAAGGGGGGGACAGGAAAAAGGGGGGAGAGGAGAAAAGGGGGGGACAGGAAAGAAGGGGGGGAAATGGGGGGGTTTGGGGGGGAAATGGGGGAATTTTTGGGGTCTCAAGGGGGGGGTCCCTAATTTTGGGGGGTTTTTACCCCCCAAAAAAGGGGGCACGTGAGAAATGGGGAAATTGGGGGTGGGAATGGGGGGTTGGGGAAATTGGGGGTTTGGGGGTGGGGGAATTGGGGGGGTGTGGGGGAAATGGGGGTCTGGGGGGAAATGGGGAATTTTTGGGGTCTCAAGGGGGTCCCTAATTTTGGGGTTTTTTTCCCCCCCCAAAAAAAGGGGGGCACGTGGGAAATGGGGGAAATTGGGGGGGTTTTGGGGGGTGTGGGGGAAATGAGGGGGTCTGGGGGGGGAAATGGGGGAATTTTTGGGGTCTCAAGGGGGGGTCCCTAATTTTGGGGGGTTTTTTACCCCCAAAAAAAGGGGGGGGCACGTGGGAAATGGGGGGGGTTGGGAGGAATTGGGGGGCTTTGGGGGGTGTAGAGGAAACTGGGGGGGTTTGGGGGAAATGGGGGGGCCTGGGGGGGGAAATGGGGGAATTTTTGGGGTCTCAAGAGGTGGGGGGGTCCCTAAATTTATTTTTTTTCTCCCCCCCCCCAAAAAGGTCCCCGCTTGGTCAGCAGCCAAGGCCTCCGGGAAAGCTCCTCGGTGCTGGTGGATTCCGGGGGGGGACGAATCGGGGGTGAATTTGGGGGTTCCCTCTCACCCCCCCAGCAGAAAATAATATCTGGGGATGGGGGGGAAGGGTCGTGTCCCCCCCACCCCAAAAAACCCCCCTCGGATGCCACCAAAGTGGTGGCCAAAGGGTTGGGTTTGGCCAAAGCATTCGTGGGGCAGAAGAATTCCTTCACTGTCGACTGCAGCAAAGCAGGTGAGTGACCCCCCCGGGGGAAAAAGGATTAAAAGGCATTAAAAAATAGAAAGGGGGGGCGTAGGGTGCCCCCCCACCCCTAATTCTGGGACCCCCACTCATTTAGGGGGAGTTTGGGGGGGGGGGAAACAAGGGGGAGTTGGATCCATCCTGAAAGGGGGGGGTGTGGAAAGGGGGGGGGAAAATGGTTTAGAAAAGGGGGAGAATTTTTTTTTTTTGGGATTTTTATTTGGGGGCTTAATATTCCAGGACCCCCACTCATTTAGGGGAGTTTGGGGAAACAAGGGGGAGTTGGATCCATCCTGGAAGGGGGGGGAAATGGTTTAAAAAAGGGGGGATTTTTTTTTTATTTGGGGGGGGATTTTTTGGGGGGGGGGCTTAAGGTGACCCCCCCACCCCTAATTCTGGGACCCCCACTCATTTAGGGGGAGTTTGGGGAAGGAAAAGGGGGGGAGTTGGATCCATCCTGAAAGGGGGGGATGTGGAAAGGGGGGGGAAATGGTTTAAAAGGGAAATTTTTTTTTGGGGGTCTCTTTCTCCCCCTTTCCCCTCCTTCCTGCCCCCAGATTTTTTCCTCCCAATTTTTCCCTTTTCCTCCCCAATTTTTCCTCCTAATTTTTTAGGGTCTTTCCCCCCCCCCCCAAATTTTTTTGGGGTTGTTTCTTACTCTTTAATTCATTTTATTTGTCCCCCCCCCCTCAGGTAACAACATGCTGCTGGTGGGGGTCCAGGGCCCCCGTTCCCCCTGCGAAGAGATCATCGTTAAACACTTGGGCAACCAACTCTACAACGTTGGCTACCAACTTCGGGAGAGGGGCGACTACATCCTGGTGGTCAAATGGGGCGACCAGCACGTCCCCAACAGCCCCTTCCGGGTCACTGTCCCCTGAGGGACCCCCCCCAAAAAAAAAAATTGGGGTCCCCCCCCCTTTCCTTGCCCTAAAAATGCCCCAAAATCGGGAGGATTTGGGCCACAAATTGAGGAAAAATTCATGGACCCCCCCCAGAAAAAAAATTGGGGACCCCCCCACACACTTTAAGGACCCCCCCCCACTTAGAGGACCCCCCCCAAAAAAAATTTGGGGTCCCCCCCCCTTTCCTTGCCCTAAAAGTTCGGGAAATGCCCCAAAATTGGGAGGATTTGGGCCACAAATTGGGGATGAATTCATGGACCCCCCCCCAAAAAAAAAATTGGGGACCCCCCCCACCTTCCCTTCCCCCCCCCACTTACCCCCCCCCCCCCAAAGCTCCCCCCGTGTTTTTTTTTTTATTTTATTTTCATTTTTTTCCCAAATAAAGTTTTTTGGGGGGGCCCCCAAAGCCCCCCCCATCTCCCCCCCTCCCCCCCCACTCCCAACACCCCTTCTCTCCCCCCAAAAAAATTCCCCCCCCCCCTCAATAAAACTCATTTTGCTTCAGTGGGGCTGCGGCCTGAGGAGATTTGGGGGGGCTGGGGGGGGATTTGGGGGGGTTTGGGGGGGCTATGGGGGAGATTGGGGGGGGCTTGGGGGGGCTATGGGGGAAACTCGGGGGGTTTTGGGGGGCTATGGGGGGGCTATGGGGGAAACTGGGGGGGCTATGGGGGAAACTGGGGGGGCTATGGGGGAAATTGGGGGGGCTTGGGGGGGTTTGGGGGGAGTGGGGGAAATGGGGGGGGTTTGGGGGGGCTATGGGGGAGATTGGGGGGGTTAGGGGGGATAATTGGGGGAATTTTGGGGGGCTATGGGGGGATTTAGGGGAAATTGTGGGGGGGGCATGGGGGGGTTTGGGGGGAGTGGGGGGAATTGGGGGGCTTTTGGGGGGGTTGGGAGGGAATTGGGGGGGGGTTGGGGGGCCTATGGGGGAAATTGGGGGTGGGGGGGTTTAGGGTCTCCGTGTCTGGAGATGTTTAACGAGAGCCTGGGTGTGGCACTGAGTGCCATGGGCTGGGAACCACGGGGGGAGTGGAGCAAGGCTTGGACTCGATGCTCTCTGAGCTCCCTTCCAACCCAGCCCATTCCATGATCTGGAGATTCTCAGGAGCCTCTGTGCCCCCTTTGTCTTTATTAGAACGTTGAAATACCAGAAAATGCCCCAATTTCCAGGTTTTCCACCCAAAACTGGGGATGGTTTTTAAAGGGGGGGGGGGTTGATGACCTCCAGGCTGGGTTCAAGGTCAACAAACCCCCCCCCCCTCCTCCTGGGCTGTGTTGGGGACCCCCCCTGCCCCTCATTACCTTGGGGGGGGGGGTATCATAATTAATATCTTAATTAATATCTTAATTAATCTCTTCTCCTCTTGGGCTCTGGTTTGGGGGGATCCTTCAGGGTTTCTTCCTGGTGGGGGGGGGTGCAGAGCACATGGTTTTTGGAGGGGGGGGGACAGAAGAAACCCTGGGGGGGGGGGAGTGAAGGACCCCCCCAGAGCCCCCTCATCCCTCAGAGCATCCTCAGGGTGGTGCCTGATGGCAGCTGAGAGCTGGGGGGTGGCTGAGGATCAGGGAGAGCCAAGGGGCTGCGTTTGTGTCCCCCCCCTCCCCAAATCCCAAACCCCCCCAAATCCCAACCCCCCGCCCAGATTCCAAACCTCCCCCAGATCCCAATGTCCCCTCAAATCCCGACCCCCTCCCCAAATCCCAACCTCCCTCCAAGTCCCAACCCCTCCCCCCCCAAATCCCAATGCCCCCCCAACCCCCCCCAAGTCCCAAACCCCCCCCAGATCCCAATCCCCTCCAAATCCCAAACCCCTCAAGTCCCAGCCCCCCCCCAAATCCCAACCCCCCCCCAGATCCCAACCCCCCCCAAATCCCAACCTCTCCCCCCCCCAAAATCCCAGTGCCCCCCCAAATCCCAACCACTCTCCAAGTCCCAACCCCCCCCAGATCCCTAACCCCCCCCAAATCCCAACACCTCCCCAAATCCCAATGACCCCCAAACCCGCCCAAGTCCCAACCCCCCCCCAGATCCCAAACCCCCTCCTAAATGCCAATGTCCCCCCAAATCCCGACCCCCTCCCCAAATCCCAAACCCCTCCCCAAGTCCAAAACCCCCCCAAATCCCAACCCCTCCCCAAGTCCCAAGCCCCCCCCCCCAAATCCCACCCCCCCCCAGATCCCTCCCCCTTTCCCTGTAGGATACAGGGCTGTGCTGGATGAGGTTCCATGATGCTCCCTGCTCCTTCCCAGCCCTCGGGGGGGGTTGGGGGTTTCCAGGACTTCCCAGGGGGTCTCCTGAGTCCCCTGCTGCTCATTTGGTCTCCAGCCCCCCCCGGGTCCCTCTGGTGCATTCTGGGTCCCCCAGAGGCTTTCCATTGGCAGTTTCCAGGCCCCCCATTCGCTCATCCATTGGCAGTTTCCAGGCCCCCCCATTCCCTCATTCTTTGGCAGTTTCCAGGCCCCCCCATTCCCACTCTTTCGGCTGTTTCCAGGCCCCCCATTCCCTCATCCATTGCCAGTTTCCAGGCCCCCCATTCCCTCACCCATTGGCAGTTTCCAGGCCCCCCATTCCCACTCTTTCGGCTGTTTCCAGGCCCCCCATTCCCTCATCCATTGGCAGTTTCCAGGCCCCCCATTGTCTGATCCATTGGCAGTTTCCAGGCCCCCCATTCCCTCATCCATTGCCAGTTTCCAGGCCTCCCATTCCATCTCTTTTAGCAGTTTCCAGGCCCCCCCATTCCCTCATCCATTGGCAGTTTCCAGGCCCCCCATAGTCTTTCCATTGGCAGTTTCCAGGCCCCATCATTCCATCTCTTTCAGCTGTTTCCAGGCCCCCCATTCCCAGCCCCATTGGCAGTTTCCAGGCCCCCCATTCCATCTCTTTTAGCAGTTTCCAGGCCCCCCATAGTCTTTCCCTTGGTAGTTTCCAGGCCCCCCATTCCCAGCCCCATTGGCTGTTTCCAGGCCCCCCATTCCCAGCCCCATTGGCTGTTTCCAGGCCCCCCCATTCCCTCATTCTTTGGCAGTTTCCAGGCCCCCCATTCCCTCATCCATTGGCAGTTTCCAGGCCCCCCATTCCCAGCCCCATTGGCAGTTTCCAGGCCCCCCCATTCCCTCATCCATTAGCAGTTTCCAGGCCCCCCATTCCCAGCCCCATTGGCTGTTTCCAGGCCCCCCATTCCCTGATCCATTGGCAGTTTCCAGGCCCCCCATTCCCTCATCCATTGGCAGTTTCCAGGCCCCCCATTCCCACTCTTTCAGCTGTTTCCAGGCCCCCCATTCCCAGCCCCATTGGGAGTTTCCAGGCCCCCCATTCCCTCATCCATTGCCAGTTTCCAGGCCCCCCATTCCCTCATCCATTGCCAGTTTCCAGGCCCCCCATTCCATCTCTTTTAGCAGTTTCCAGGCCCCCCCATTCCCTCATCCATTGGCAGTTTCCAGGCCCCCCCATTCCCTCATCCATTGGCAGTTTCCAGGCCCCCCATAGTCTTTCCATTGGCAGTTTCCAGGCCCCCCATTCCCAGCCCCATTGGCAGTTTCCAGGCCCCCCATTCCATCTCTTTTAGCAGTTTCCAGGCCCCCCATTCCCTCATCCATTGGCAGTTTCCAGGCCCCCCATTCCCTCACCCATTTTCAGTTTCCAGGCCCCCCCATTCCATCTCTTTCAGCTGTTTCCAGGCCCCCCATTCCCTCACCCATTGGCAGTTTCCAGGCCCCCCATTCCCAGCTCCATTGGCAGTTTCCAGGCCCCCCATTCCCTCATCCTTTGGCAGTTTCCAGGCCCCCCCCCTTATTCCCCCCACGGGAATCACCGCTTGGCCCCGCCCCCTTTCCTCCCATTGGCTGCCGGGCAGAAGCTGTGGCGACGACTGTCACGTGAGGAGGGGCGAGCGCAGCCACCAATCAGCGCGCTCCTTTTCGGCGGGAAAGCGGCTGCTCCCTTCCCCCTCCCCTCATTGAGGGCTCAGAGCCCCCCCCAGACACCTCGTGGGGGACCGAGGGGACCCCCCCAAAACCCAGGGGGCTCAGAGCCCCCCCCCAAATGCTTCAGTTAGGACCGAGGGGACCCCCCCAGCCCCCCCCCAACCCCCCCCCCTTTTCTTTTCTGTTCTTTTGGGTTTTCCGTGACCTTTTCTGGGACCTTCCCAGCCCAGGAAGCGGCTGCGAGGGAGAGAAAAGGGGGGGGACAAGGGGGGGGGGCAGGAAACGAGGCCCTGAACCCCCCCCCCCAAATCACCCCCTAAATCAAAGGGGGGGCCCCACCCAAACTAGAAGGGCGGGGGGGTCCCACTAAAGGGGGGTCCCACATAATGGGGGGGGTACAACATAAAGGGGGGGTCCCACATAAAGGAGGGTCCCACTTAAAGGGGGGGTCCCACACAAAGGAGGGTCCCACATAAAGGGGGGTCCCACATAAAGAGGGGGGTACAACATAAAGGGGGGGGTCCCACTAAAGGGGGGGTCTCACATAAAGGGGGGTCCCACATAATGGGGGGTCTGACATAATGGGGGGGGTCCCACTTAAAGGGGGGGTCCCACATAATGGGGGGGTCCCGCTTAATGGCGGGGGTACAACATTATTGGGGGGGGTCCCACATAAACGGAGGGTCCGACATAATGGGGGGGTCCCGCTTAAAGGGGGTCCCACAGAAAGGGGGGGTCCCATGTAATGGGGGGGTCCCATATAAAGGGGGGGTCCCACTTAAAGGGGTTCCTACATAAAGGGGGGGTGCAACATAAAGGGGGGGGTCCCACAGAAAGGGGGGTCCCACATAATGGGGGGGTCCCACTTAAAGGGGGGGTCCCACATAAAGGGTGACCCCCCCCCAAACAAACAGGTGAGGGGCAATTTCTCTGCCTTCCCCCCTCCTTTTCCCCCCCCCAACAGATTTTGGGGTCTCTCAGGTTTCCGGGGGGGGGATGTGGAAATTTGGGGGTGTCATTTGTGTCCCCCCCCCCTTTATGTCAGCCAGGCCATTGCCAGGTAGAGCCCCAAAACCAAGGCAGCCATGGGGCCCCCCCCGTCCCCCCCCCAAGCCACAGGGACCAGCACAGCCAAAGCCAGGACCACCCCGCACCCCCTCAGGGCCCCCCCCAAACTTTCAGGGTGGGGGTGATGGGGGGGGGGGTCGGGCTGGCACCACCAGGACCCCCTCCAGCGGTGTCCCCCCCCTCCCTAATAAAAGGGGGGGGCTCCAACAGCGCCCACCCCCCCCTTCCTCGTACCTCAGAGCCATCTCCTGAGCTAAGGAGGTGTTGGGGGTCCTCTCGGGGATTTGGGGGTCCCCGTTTCTCGGGGGGGGGTCTCCAGCCCCCCCCAAACGCCGGAGGTGGTGGAGGTAAAGCTGCTCCAGCTCCCGAGCCACCGCCTCCTCCTCAGCACCCTGGGGGGGCACAAAACGTTTTGGGGGGGAGACCCCCCCCCCCTTTAATTGGGTGTGGGGGTGTTCCCCCCCCCCTTTTAATTTGGGGGGGTGTCATTGGGATTTATTTTGTGGGGGGGTGTCCCACCTGTGAGAAGTGAAGAGCTGGATCCAGAGGGGGTGTTGGGGGGGGGGCTGTGGGAGGGAAATTGGGGGGTACCCCCCCCAAATTGCAGCTGGAATAAGGGGGGGCTAGGGGGGGGGTACCCCTGAAATGAGGGGTTATGGGGGGGGTGTCCTGAAGTGGGGGGGCTGGGGACCCCTGAAATGAGGGGTTATGGGGGGGGGGTGTCCTGAAATGGGGGGGAGGTTTAACCCCTGAAATGGGGGGGGCTGGGGAGGGGTACCCCTAAAATGAGGGGTTATGGGGGGGGGGGTCCTGAAATGGGGGGGGGACCCTGAAAAAGGGGGGGGGGTGTCCTGAAATGGGGGGGGGGCCCTTAAAATGAAGGGATTTGTGGCTGTTTTTGGGGGGGGGGACGACACCCCTGAACTGCGAGGATTTTTGGGGGGGGTGGGTTTGGGGGGGTACTCACCCCTGTGGCAGGTGGGGGGTGGGGGGGGCTCCACATCCTCTCCCTCTCGTTCCCTGTTTTTGGGGGAGGGTGCACGGAGGAGGGGGGCACCGGTGAGGTCAACCCCCAACCCCCCAATTTGGGGGCTATGTCAACATAATGCCCCCACCCCAAGCCATCCCCTTCCACCCCCTCCCCAATTTAAGGGGGTGCTTTTGACCCCATTTTGGATGCCTGGGGGTGACCTCAATTTTAGGTGCTCCCATGCATTTCCCCCTCCTCCATCCCCCTCTGTTCCTTACCTGCCCTTCCCAGGTCTCATCCAGCTCCCGGGGGGGGGGGGCAGCTCCTCCCTTCCCTCCCCACCCTGGGGGGGTCCCCCCAAACCTTCTGCTCCCCCCAACCCTTTCGGGACCCCCCCCCACCTCCCACGGGGGTCCCGGGGGGGGGGGTCTTGCCGCAGGCGCGTGAGGGGGAGCCCCAAAGCGTCGGCGAAAAGGACCCTGCGGGTATTGGGGGGGGGGGACACACACAAAGATGGGGGGGGGTCCCCAAAAGGGGGTGACCCCAAGGGGGGGGGAAGGGGAAGAAGAAGTGGGGCGGGGGGGTCCGGGATGGGGGGGAGCGAGATCCAAGCGGCTGAGAGGGTGGGGGAGGGGTAAAGGGGGGGTCGGGGGTCTTGGGGGGGGGGTTGGGAGTTTTGGGGGGGGGGGGGTCCCCACGACGTGGGGCATGATGGGAATTCGGCCATGGGGGGGGGGCCCCAGCCATGGCGGGAGGGGGCGGGGCCTGGGGGTGTTGCGTGGGTAGAGGGGGCGGGGCTAAAGGGGAGGGGGCGGGGTTTGTGGCTCTCCCCCCCCCCCCCAAAGCGTTCATTTGGGGGGGGGTGGTCAATGGAGGGGGGGGGTGGGGGGGTGGAAAGACCCTTCCCCAAAATGGGGTTTTCCCCCATCTCTGTGTAATGGGGAAGGAGGGAAGGGGGGGGGTTTTGGGGGGCCCCCGACTCTTGCCCCCCCCCCCCAATTTCCTGCTGTCTCAAGGCAAGTTTCAAATCGCTGGGAGGTGGGGAAAGTCCCCCCCAAAGCCCCCCAAACCCCCCCCCTAAAAGCAGGGAGGGAGCCTGAAAACCAGGAGTGGGTTTGGGTTAAAAAAGGGCGGGTTTGGGGCTGGGAACAAACAAGAAAAGTGCTGGGAAACTGAAGGGAACTTTTTGGGGTAAAAAAAGGCGAAATTGGGGACGTGCAGCTGGAAACTTCCTCTTCGTTTTGGGGTGATCTGCTCTGGGGGATTTTGGGCTCATTTGGAAGGTTTTTGGGGCATTTCCTGCTTTTCTCAGGTGGTTTTTTTTTGGTGGTTTTGTTGCTGTTTCCCTGCAACTCGTTTTGGGGCTTTTTAGGGGGTTTTGGGGAGTTTTAGGGCCTGGAAGGGCAGAACGCTGGGGGGCACGGCCTGGGCCTGGCACGGGGTCGGTTTTTGGGCTGTTTCTCTGCTTTTTGGCGTCTTTCTGTCTGGCTGGGTTGGGATGAGAGATTTTGGGGCGTTTCTCCTCGTTTTGAGGGGTCTCCTTGGGGTCATTTTGGGGTTGTTTTGCTCTGGAGTTTTGGGGCGTTTCTCCTCGTTTTGAGGGGTCTCTTTGGGGGCATTTTCAGGCCGTTGTTTTAGGGCATTTCTCCTCATTTTGAGCGGTCTCTTTGAGGCCATTTTGGGGTCGTTTCGAGGGGTCTCTTTGGGGCCATTTTGGGATCGTTGTTTTGGGGCATTTCTTCTCGTTTTGAGGGGTCTCTTTGGGGTGATTTGCTCTGGTGTTTTGGGGCGTTTCTCCTCGTTTTGAGGAGTCTCTTTGGGGCCATTTTCAGGTCGTTTTGCTCTGGTGTTTTGGGGCATTTCTCCTTGTTTTGAGGGGTTTCTTTGGAGCCATTTTGGGGTCGTTTTGCTCTCGTCTTTTGGGGCGTTTCTCCTTGTTTTGAGGGGTCTCTTTGGGACCATTTTGGGGTCATTTTGGGGCGTTTCTCCTCGTTTTGAGGGGTTTCTTTGGGGCCATTTTGGGGTCGTTTTGCTCTGGTGTTTTGGGGCCTTTCTCCTCGTTTTGAGGGGTCTCTTCGGGGCCATTTTGGGGTCGCTGTTTTGGGGCGTTTCTCCTCGTTTTGAGGGGTCTCTTTGGGGCCATTTTGGGATTGTTGTTTTGGGGCATTTCTCCTCGTTTTGAGGGGTCTCTTTGGGGTGATTTGCTCTTGTGTTTTGGGGCGTTTCTCCTCGTTTTGAGGGGTCTCTTTGGGGCCATTTTCGGGTCATTGTTTTGGGGCATTTCACCTTGTTTTGAGGGGTCTTTTGGGGGCCATTTTCAGGTCGTTTTGCTCTGGTGTTTTGGGGCGTTTCTCCTCGTTTTGAGGGGTCTCTTTGGGGCCATTTTGGGGTCGCTGTTTTGGGGCGTTTCTCCTCGTTTTGAGGGGTCTCTTTGGGGCCATTTTGGGGTCGTTTTGCTCTGGTGTTTTGGGGCGTTTCTCCTCGTTTTGAGGGGTCTCTTTGGGGCCATTTTGGGGTCGCTGTTTTGTGGCGTTTCTCCTCGTTTTGAGGGGTCTCTTTGGGGCCATTTTGGGGCCGTTGTTTTGGGGCATTTCTCCTCTTTTTGGAGTGTTTCTTTTTGACCGTTCTAGGACTTCATTTTTTGGGGCATTTCTCTTAGTTTTGACCTCTTTTCCCCCACGTCACTTCCAGCTCTTTCTGCGGGGCCATTTTTGGGGCGTTTCACCTCATTTCAAAGCCCTTTCCGGGCATCTTCTTGATGCCGTTTTTGGGGTGATTTTCTGCGTTTTTGGGTGCCGTTTCTTCCCCATCCCCCTGGGGTTGCTGCTGCCTGGGTCCGGGGGGGCCCTTTTGGGTTCAGGGGGGCCCTTTTTGGGTCTGGGGGGGCCCCCCCCGCCCCCGCTGTGACTCAGGGCTGTGGTTTTTCTGTCAATAAATGGAGGGCGGAGGCGCTCGGGTGGCACCCAGAGCCATGGCTGGTGCCAGGGACCCGTGAGCTGGGGGCACTGGGAGGGACTGGGAGGGACTGGGAGGGTCTGGGAGGGTCTGGGAATGGACTGGGGGGCACTGGGATGGGATTGGGAGGGTCTGGGAATGGACTGGGGGGCACTGGGATGGGATTGGGAGGGACTGGGAGGGTCTGGGAATGGACTGGGGGGCACTGGGATGGGATTGGGAGGGACTGGGAGGGTCTGGGAATGGACTGGAGGGCACTGGGATGGGATGGGGAGGCACTGGTTAGGAATGGGAATGGACTGGGGGGCACTGGGATGGGATTGGGAGGGACTGGGAGGGTCTGGGAATGGACTGGGGGGCACTGGGATGGGATGGGGAGGCACTGGTTAGGAATGGGAATGGACTGGGAGGCACAGGGGTGGGACTGGGAGGGATTGGGAATGGACTGGGATGGGACTGGGAGGGACTGGGAGGGTCTGGGAATGGACTGGGGGGCACTGGAATGAACTGGGGGGGTACTGGGATGAAAGGGGGTGTACTGGGATGAACTGGAAGAATACTGGGATGAACTGGGGGGGTACTGGGATGAACTGGGGGGGTAACTGGGATGAAAGGGGGTGTACTGGGATGAACTGGGGAGGTACTGGGATGAACTGGGGGGGGTACTAGGATGAAAGGGGGTGTACTGGGATGAACTGGGGGGGTACTGGGATGAAAGGGGGTGTACTGGGATGAGCAGGGACTGCACTGGGATGAACTGGAAGGGTACTGGGATGAACTGGGGGTGGCACCGGGATGAACTGGGAGCTCCATAGACCATGGATAGAACATGGGGAGGGGGGGGGGGCACCAGTGGAGCACTGCAGTGGTCCCAGTCTGTACTGGGAGCTACTGGGAACATCCCCCCCCCCTCCCACACGTGTCTGGGGTTTCCCATGACACTGGGGGGAACTGGGGGGGGGTCTCACTCCCCTCCTTCCCTCTCCCCCCCCCAAAAAAAGCCCCCGGCGTGCCCCCCCCAGGACCACCCCTCAGTGCTGCCCCTCCAAGCCCCCTCCCAGGTTTGTTTTGGGGTGTTTTTTTGGGGGAGAGCAGGGGGGGTGCTTGCAGAAGAGGGGGGGATGGGGCTCACATTCCCCCCCCCCCCCTCATTTCAGGTGCCCCCTGAGGGGGGGTCGTGCCCCCCATCCCTGCACATCCCCCACCCTGGGGTGCTGGTGATGAGGACCCGGCTGCCCCCCCCCCACGGTAAGACACCCCCCCCCCAAAACATTCCTCTAGCCCCATCCCCCCCCCCCTTTTTTTCTAGGACCCCCCCCCCTTTTTTTATGCTTTTTTTTATTTTATTTGTTGCCCCCCCCCCCAAATTCTTCCAGGTCTCCCCAGTTTTGAGTGGCGAGGTCCCAAAGACCCCCCCGGACCCCCCCGAGCCCCTTCACCACCCCCCCCAACCACCACTGAGCCCCCCAGCACCCCTCAGACCCCCCCCAGGTGAGCTCCTTGGATGCCTGGGACCCTTTTTTTTTTTTGGGGGGGGGGGCAACACAACCCCAGGTCCTCACTGCTCCCCCCTCCCCAATTCGGCCATGTCCCCCCCCCTGCAGGACAGAGGTGGCTCAGTACCTTCAGCAACTGCAGAGGATCCAAGAGCTGGAGCAGCAGGTGAGGAGGGGGGGGAAAGTCTACAATCCCCCCCCCCCCCAAATCCCACCGTCCCCCCCCCCCAAAACCCCCCCCCCTTCCAAGCCAGCGCTCACCATTCCCCCCTAAAACCCTCTGCCCTGTCCCCCCAAATCCTCACCCTAATTGTGCGCCCTGCAAGTTACCACCACCCCTTGCCCCCCCCCCGATTTGTGTGCCCCCCCCCGAATTCTGTGCCCCCCCCCGACCCTTTTTGCCCCCCCAAAACCCTCTTTTTAACACCCCCCCCCCCCCAGCTCTCCTGCGAGAGGCACCGCTTGGGGCTGTTGCAGGCTCAGCTCCTCCGGAGGAGCCCCCCCCCACTAAGGGACCCCAAAACAGGCTTGGGACCCCCCCAAAATGCTTCCAACCCCATCCAACCCCCCCCTGGAAAAAAACAAATGGGGGGGGGGGCGTTGGGGACTCCCCCATTTTGGACCCTCAACCACCACCCCAAGCTGGACACTGAGACCCCCCCGGGACACCATCAGGGGCTCTGCCCAGGTGAGCCCTATGGGTTTGGTGGTTTGGGGGGGGGGGAGACAAACAAGGGAAGGTCCCCCCCAAATAATTTGGGGGGGGTGCAGACACCTGGGCCCCCCCAAACCCTTTTTCTCCCCTCCCCACTCAAGAACTGGAGTACTATCGGCTCAGCACTGCCCGACCCCCCTACACCTATGCCACCCTTATCCGTTGGGTGAGTGACCCCCCCCCCCATCCCTAACCCACCCCCCCCTATGTCCCTTGTACCCCCCCCTCATGTCCCCACCCCACTAAAGTGTCCCCAAACCCATGTGCCCCCCCCATAAAAAAAAAACACCCCTCACCTCCCTCCAAACCTTCCCCTTGAGCTCTCCTTAAACGTTACCACATCCTCCCCCCTTTAAAAAATCCCCGTATCCCCCCCCCAAAACCTCTCAGCCCCTTCCCCAAGTGTCCCCGTGTGTCCCCCCCCCCCAATAAAAACGTTTGTGCCCCCCCCCTCACCAAGGCAATCCTGGAGTCCCCCCAACGCCAGCGCACTCTGAGCGAGATTTACCACTGGTTCAGCCGCATGTTCGGGTACTTCCGACACAACACAGCCACGTGGAAGGTGAGGACCCCCCCCAAAATCCCCCCGAGTCCCCCCAAGATCCCCCCGAGTCCCCCCCCCTCCCTGGAGACTGCAGAACCCCACCGCAGAAGGGTGACCCCAAACCTCGTCTTTCACCCCCAAAACTCCACCACTCCCAGGGACAGCATCCCCCCCCCCCAAAACAAATTGTCACACAGAAGGGACACCCGCCCCCCCCAAAATAAAACCCCACCTCTCCTCCAGACCCCCCCCAAAACACCTCAAATTGAGGGGGGGGACACACCCCCAACATCCCCTCTCCCCACTTCAGGACAGCTCAGAAACTCCCGACCTTCCCCTAAATATCTCAAGGCTCTGGGTCTCTTTTTTTTCTTTTGGGGGGGGGAGAGGGCAGCCCCCTCAATTTCTGGGGTACCCCCCACTCGCAAGACCCCCCCGAGTCCCCCCAAGATTCCCCCGAGTCCCCCCAAAATCCCCCCGAGTCCCCCCCTCCCTGGAGACTGCAGAACCCCACTGCAGAAGGGTGACCCCAAACCTCGTCTTTCGCCCCCAAAACTCCACCACTCCCAGGGACAGCATCACCCCCCCCCCCAAAACAAATTGTCACATAGAAGGGACACCCGCCCCCCCCAAAATAAAACCCCATCTCTCCAGACCCCCCCCGAAACTAAGGGGGGACACACACCCCAACATCCCCTCTCCCCAACATCCCCTCTCCCCACTTCAGGACAGCTCGGAAACTCCCCACCTTCCCCTAAATATCTCAAGGCTCTGGGTCTTTTCTTTCTTTTGGGGGGGGGAAGGCAGCCCCCTCAATTTCTGGGGTACCCCCCCCCAAATCTTCATTCCCCACCCCCCCCAGAATGCAGTGAGACACAACCTGAGCCTCCACAAATGCTTCGTGCGGGTGGAGAACGCGCGCGGCGCCGTCTGGACCGTGGACGAGGAGGAATTCCACCGCAAACAGGGACAACGTTACCCCAGGTAACCCCCCCCCAAAAAAAAACCACCCCAACACCCTCCCTTGGGACCCCCAAAACCACCCCGGGGGGGTCTTAAAACCCCACACCCCCGAACTGTGGTTATATTCTCCTGTAAACCCTTCCCCCCCTCCCTCTCCGACTTTCCCCACAGGCACTGCAACCTCAAGTACTTTGTGACCCCCCAGCGCTGAAAGAAGGGGGGAGCCCCCTAAATTAGGGGAGTGGGACACGAGCCCCCCCCCAAAAATAATTTCAACCCCTCCAAATTCCACCCACCCCCCTCAACAAGACCACGATACCCCCAAAACTGCTGCACCGCCGAGTCTATTAATAAAGAAGCCCTTTCTTGCCATGGGTCCATTTTGGGGGTGTTTGTGGGGGGGTCAGGGTGCACCAGACCCCCCCATAAACCCCAGGGGGGTTTGGGGGGGGTGGGGGGGTGTAAACTTTGGGGTGTAAACCCCAAAAATGTTGGGGTTCAGGCGTGGTGGGCTCGGGCTGCCAGGAGTGCGTTCTCCTCCCGCAGTGCTCGGCAGTCGCTGAGAATCCTCTCCAGGCTGGCAGGAGGCTTGGAGCTCATCTCCCCCTCAATCTGTGGTGGGTTTTTTTTTTTGGGGGGGTTATTATAAATAATTGACCCCTCCCCAATTATATTTTAATCCCCCCCCCCCAAAAAAAACCCAACAAAAACAACAAACCAAACAACCCCCACCTGCTCCTCCAGGTCCCGGATCTCCCTCTGGATGGTCCCCGTGTCCTCAATGGTTTGGATCAGTTGGGCACAGTTCTGAAAGGGGGGAACATAAAAAAAATGGGGTGCAAGTGCCCCCCCACCCTCCCCAATCCTTCTTCACTCCCAAACCTCTAATCCCCCCCCCCAAAAACCTTCAGCCCCCCCTTACCTCATGCAGAGCTGCCAGGTACTTGTAGGCTTTCCTCACCACCTCGTCCCTCTTAGCATCCTGGGGAGCACACAGGAAATTTGGGGGGGGGGGGACAAGACATGAACATTTTTGGGGGGGGGACATGGTATAATTTGGGGGGCATTTTGGGAAACTGGAAAGGGGGGGGCACATGGGTGCTGCCAACTCCCCCCCTCCTTCTTTTGGAATCATCCCATGGATGCCCCTCCTTTCCCACACCCCCCCCCATCTCCCCCAAACATCTCCCCCCCCCAAAAAAAAAAAAAAAATTTGGGGGCCCCCTCACCTTGAAGAGGAGCTCATCAGTGACACTGAAGGTTCTCTCCAGCTTCCCCACCAGGGAGTTGATCTCCTTCTGCAGCCCCCGTGTGTCCACCAGGATCTGGGGGGCAAAACTTCAGAGCTGGAGGGGGAAACACCCCCCCCCTCCCCAATCCCCCTCAGTTTGGGGGTGCAACCCCCCTCTACCCACCCCAAAAAAAAAAAAAAAAAAAAGAGAATTAAAACCCAGGACACCCTCAGGGCTCCTTTAGAGTTCCCAAAACTCTCCATCCCAAAACTCAGCGACCCCCCCACACCCCACCCCCATCAAACAACCCCAAATAAACAACCCCCACCCCAAAATATTCCCAGAATCATCCGGGTTGGAAGGGACCTCTGGGATCATTAACTCCAACCCTTGATCCACTCCCCCCCGTGGTTCCCAGCCCACAGCCCTGAATGCCACATCCAACATCACCTTCAAAACCTCCAAGGATGGAGAGGGAACGACCCCCTCCCCCAATTCCAAAACGCTTTTTTTCCTCACCCTCTCTGGAAAACAGATTTTTCCCGAATATCCAACCTAAACCTCCCCTGAAGTCCAAGTGGATCCCATCCACATCCTTCCCCACATCCACCGGGAGGTCACCGCACCCCTCACACGAGATCGGGTTGGGCAGACAGGATCTGCCCCTTTCTGACCCTTTCCTGCTTGGATCTGATCCCTTCATCCATCCTGGAAGTGCTGTGGGATTCCCCCCCCCTTATCCCCCCCCCTTTCTTACTTTCCCAATCTCCTCCTTCTGCTTCCCAATGTTCCCCACAATCTCCAGGATCCTTTGGGTGTAAACGGCGCGGGAGACGTCGCGGGGCAGCGCTTCCACCTCTGCCAACTGCACCCCGAAAAATAATAATAATAATAAAAAAGGCATCAAAAAGGGGTGGGGGGAGGACTCCAAACCTCCTCCCCCCCTCTCCCCAAAACTTAAAAACTGATTATTTGGGGTGCTGACCAGTTGTTTGTAGAGCTCCTCCTTCCTCCGGGCTTCGGCAGCGGCCGAGCGGCTCCGTTCGTGCAGGGTCCGGATCTCAGCCAGACGTCGTGAGGACTCCAACTGGAGGAAAAAGAAAAAGGGGGGGTCAGGGCACCCCCAAACCTTTGGAAGTGACTCCCCTCCCCTCCCCCTCTTCAAAAAAAGGGAACTCAAGACCCCAAAACCATCAGGAAGGGAACAGCGGAGCCTCAAAGGAATAAGGAAGGGGAGAGCGGGCTCCTGAACCCACTGGGACCCCCCCAAACTTCTCAGGGAGGGATCTGGGGACCCCCAAATTTCACCTGAAGGGAGAGACAAGGGGACCCCCCAAACCCTCTGGGATGGGACCCCAAAAAACAACCAGGGAGGGATCTGGGGACCCCAAGTCCACCAAGAAGGGGTTCCTGCAATCCTCAAGAATGCCAAAGCTTACATAGGACCCCTTCCCCCCAAAACTCACCCCAAAAGAGACCTGGGAACCCCCAAACTCCCCCCCCATACCTGGGCAGAGTCTCGCAGGGCCCGGAGGTGCCGGTACTGATCCAGGAGGGGTCCCCTGTGCCTCTCCCACTGCCCCCCAAGGCTGACGATGCGGCGGCTGCTGACCTCCACCATCAGCTGTCACACCACAAAAATGCTTCATTTCCCCCAAAAAATGCTTCGTCCCCCCCCAGAAAAACACCCACCCAACCTTCCACTCACCATTGGGGCAGTGGAACCCCCCCAAAACCACCCTAAACCCCACCCCACTCTCTGCCCCCCTCAAACTCCTCAGTGACCCCCAAACTCCCCCTACATCCCCCCCCAAAAACCCCAAACCTCAGGGACCCCCAAAACTCCCCTAATCCCCCCCTAAACTCCCCTAATCCCCCCCTAAACTCCTCAGTGACCCCCAAAACTCCCCTAATCCCCCCAAAACTCCTCAGTGGTCCCCAAACTCCCCTTACATCCCCCCCAAAAGACCCAAACCTCAGGCACCCCCAAAACTCCCCTAATCCCCCCCTAAACTCCCCTAATCCCCCCCTAAACTCCTCAGTGACCCCCAAAACTCCCCTAATCCCCCCCTAAACTCCCCTAATCCCCCCCTAAACTCCTCAGTGACCCCCAAAACTCCCCCTACATCCCCCCCAAAAGACCCAAACCTCAGGCACCCCCAAAACTCCCCTAATCCCCCCCTAACATCCTCAGTGACCCCCAAACTCCCCCTACATCCCCCCCCAGAAAAACCCAAACCTCAGGGACCCCCAAAACTCCCCTACATCCCCCCCAAAACTCCCCTAAAATCCTCAGTGACCCCCAAACTCCTCCTACATCCCCCTCAAAAAGCCCAAACCTCAGGGACCCCCAAAACTCCCCTAATCCCCCCCAAAACTCCCCTAAAATCCTCAATGGTCCCCAAACTCCCCCTACATCCCCCCCAAAAGACCCAAACCTCAGGGACCCCCAAAACTCCCCTAATCCCCCCCAAAACTCCCCTAATCCCCCCCTAAACTCCTCAGTGACCCCCAACATTCCCCCTTCCCCCCCAAAAGACCTCAGGAACCCCCCAGAACTCAATCCCCAACCCACTAGAATCCTCAGGGGCTCCCAACACCCCCTCCCCAGGCTGTGCCTTGCAGCCCCCCCACCCCACAACACCTCCCCCCACCCTGGGTACCCCAAAACCCCCTCACCTGGAGCTTGGCCACGTTGTTGGGGGCGTCGGGGAGCAGCTCCACCGCCTGGGCTTTCACCCTCAGGGTTTCTTCTCTCCCCCCCAGCATCAGCTGCTCCCTCCTCACCTCTGCTTCCACCTTTTTTTTTGGGACACACACACACACCCTCAGAACACCCCAAAATACCCCACGACCCTTTAAACCCCCCCCCAGGGCCACCCCCCAGGCACCCACCTGGGCCAGGCTGAGCTGAGCATCCCGCACCCCCCCACGGCATTCCTGGATTTGGGATTCCAGCTGGGTCAGGGTCTCCTCTAAAGCTGCTTCCTCCTTGGCTTGCCATGCCCCTACATCCTTTTTAGGGGGGGGGGACCCCATTTCCATATCAACAACCCCCCAGGGGAACCCTCAAGAAGGTTCAAAACCATTGGGTGGGGTCGTCAGTAGGGACCAGAGTGAACACCCCTCCCCCTTTACCTCTTCAGAGCTTTTGGGGGGCTGCAGGGTCCCCGCAGCCACCTGGATCTGCTGGATCAGGGTCTGGGGGTCCTGTGGGATGAGACACCCCCCCCCCAAAATAGCAGGTGAGGCCCAAACCCACCCTCCCCCTCTGAACAAAACACACACCCCCCCCAAAAAAAACCCACCCCACACCCCTCCAGTGTCCCCTCTGAACAACAACAACGCCCCCCCACCCCCTTAAAGCCCCTCCACCCACCCAAAACACCCTCCCAAACCCCCCACCCCTCCAGAAGCCCCCCTAAAATCACCACCCCCCCCCCCATTCCCAAACCCAAACACCCCTCCCCAACCTGTTGGCGAGTCAGGCGCTGGGTACGGGTGAACCGAGACCCCTTGGGGAGGGCCCCCCCGGAGCCCCCAACCCCAAAAGCCTCTTGGAGCCAAGAGGGGTCAAGGGGGGGTCCCTGGGACCCCCGAGGGGGGCAGCTTTGGCGCAGGGACTCCAGGGCTCGCAGCCGACCACGGAGTCGCTTCCTTTCCACGTGTTCCTGGGGGGGGGGAGAGGGGGCACAAAAAAGAATTATGGGGGGGTCAGAGCCCCCAAAACATCCCTACACCTCCCCAGCACCCTGAGAAAGGTGGGGGGGGGGTCTGACTCTCAGACACTTCCCCCACCCCCCCTAAACATGAGTGAGAAGTTCAGACTCACAGACTCCTTGCCCCCCCCCCAAGTTTTTGGTGGGGCCCTGAAGACCCCCCCCCAAAGCCCCTTTTTCTATTCTGGGGGTGGGGGGGAGAGGCCTCAAGTCCCCCACCCAGCCCCATTTGGGTTGTTTTACCTGGGGGGGCAGATGGGGTCCCCCCCACTCAGCCTCCCAGTGGTGGTGGGCGCAGAGCTGTGCCGCGTGGGTCTCCAGCAAAGCTGGGGGGGTCCTGGTGGAAAGAGGGGGCTGTGCCGGCACGGGGGGAGCTGCCCCCCCAAAATACTCCTGCAGCTCTTCAGGGAGAGGAGGGGGTTAAAATAAAAACGTTCCTCAACCCCCCCCGAACCCCCCTGGAACCCCTAAAGTTCCCCCTACCTGGGGGTCCCTCGTTCCGAGGCAGCACCAGGGGACAGGAGGTGAAGGGGTGGAGGTGACTTGTGCCCTGCCAAGAAGTTAATTAACTTCCCCCAAGTTAATTAACCCCCTCCCCAAATAAAAACCAAGCCAAACCCTCACCTGCAGGCGCTGCAGTTGGGGGGTGCGACAAACGGGGGGCACCCAGGGGGTCCCCAACTCCTCCCGGATGCGGGCACTGATGCTTCGCAGCAGAGCCCCCGATTTCCCTGGGGGCAAAGAGGTGGTTAAACCCCTCCTCCCCCCCCCATAAAAAACCCCCAAACAAAGCAGGGACACCCCCAAACAAAGCAGGGACACCCCCAAACCCTAGAGGGGGAACCCCCAAATCCTTACCGGGGGGTTCAGCCCCCCTCTCACTCTCATCCCTCGGCAGCTTCTCGACGAGGAAGAGGAGGAGGCGGCGGGTGTCATGCTCAGAGCTGTAGAGGAAGGTCTGGTACCCCACGTCACCCCCAAATCCCAACTCCTGGAGGGCAGGAGAGTTGGGGGGGCAGTTAGAAAGGAAGGGAAGGGAGGGGTCACCCCCCACACACAGATTTTTGGGGTCCCTCCCGTTTAAACTGGGTTTAAAGAGGGGAGGAAAGTCTGGGACACACCGTGAATGGCGGTGCCTGAGGGAGATGGGGAAAATAGGGATAATTTTGGGGTGTTTTGGGTGGGTTTTGGGTTTTTTATTAGGGGGGGGGTTACCTGGCAGGCTGCAGCAAGGTCGGAGGCGAGTCGGAAGCGTGCGGAGATGGTGGGGGGCAGCAGGGGACTGAGGGGACCCCCCAAGGCTGGGCGGATGGCGCGGAGGCACCGGACGGCAGCGGCCACCACCAGCTCGGGGCTCAACTCCCGGACACTCTGCACTTCGGGGGGCACCGGCCTGGGGACCCCCCCCCAAAAAAAAATATCCTGGGGGTCACCCACATCTTCCCCCCCCCCCAATTTCTGTGCACAGGGAACCCCAAAACGCTCGCAGGTGGGACCTGTCCCACCCCCCCCCCCCTCCTAAAACTCCTCAGGGACCCCCCCCAAAAAAATCAGGGATACCCAAAACCCTCCTACACTTACCCCCCCCCCCAAAAGAGAAACTCAGGGACCCCCCAGAACTCCCCTATGCCACCCCCAAAAGAAAAGACACTCAGGGACCCCCAAAACCTCCCTACAAAACCCCCACACAGGGACCCCCAGACCCCCCAAACCCCCCCCCTCCACTCTACCATCTGCCCCCCCCCCCAGATTCCTAAAGGGACCCCTCCAAAGTGTCGTCGTCCCCCAAGCACCCCCAAAACCCCTGGAGTCCCCCCCAAAAGCTTCCCCCCCCCAAGCACCCCCCAAAGCCCCTGGAGTCCCCCCCAAAAGCTTCCCCCCCCCCAAGCACCCCCAAAACCCCTGGAGTCCCCCCCAAAAGCCTCCTCCCCCCCCACTCACGTCCCCGCCTGCCGCAGGGAGTGGATGAGGATCCTGTCCACCTCCTCCATGTTGGGGGGTGTGGGGGGAGCCCCAAAGCCTGTGGAGGGGTCCCCAAAATCGGGGGGGGGAGAGGAGGAGGAGGAGGAAGGGGAAGGGGGGGGGGAGAACCCCGTGAGGTCCGCAAGGAGTCACGTGAGGCGGCGGGAAGGAGGCTGGGCCACGCCCCCTCCCCTCAGCGCGGGGCATGATGGGAGTTGTAGTCCTTGGGCTGCCTCCTGGGGCTGGGAAGTTGCCACCTCCTGGGGGACACCCCGGGTTAGAAGCAGAGCACCCCAGCTTTAGGGAGACCTTAAAACGGGGTCGTGTCCCCCCCCCCCAACCCTTATAGAATCATAGAATGGGCTGGGTTGGAAGGGACCTCAGAGAGCATCAAGTCATTGGTGTCCTCCCGTGTCACACAGCCCTCAGCCTGCTGCCTGCTTGGGCTTCAGTGTGGGGTTTGGCCACCAGCAAAAGGCAGAAGCCAAGCCCAGGAGCTGAGGTCCTGGCTCGGTGTGGTGGCACTGGGGACAATCAGAGAATCACGGAATTGGCTGGGTTGGAAGGGACCTCAGAGCTCATCAAGTCCAACCCTTGATCCACTCCCCCCGTGGTTCCCAGCCCATGGCACTCAGTGCCACATCCAGGCTCTTTGGAAATATCTCCAAACACGGAGAATCCACTACTTCCCTGGGCAGCCCATTCCAATGATTGAAATATCCCTGGAGATATTTCCAAAGAGCCTGGATGTGACACTGAGTGGGCTGGGAACCAGGGGGAGAGTGGATCAAGGGTTGGACTTGATGATCTCTGAGGTCCCTTCCAACCCAGCCAGTTCTGTGATTCCATGAACTGGGCTGGTGAAGGGATCCAGCAGAATTGCTGTGAGGAAGGGCTGAGGGAGCTGGGGGTGTTGAGGCTGGAGAAGAGGAGGCTCAGGGGTGACCTCATCACTCTCTCCAACTCCCTGAAAGGAGGTTGGAGCCAGGGGGGGGTTGGGCTCTTTTCCCAGGCAACTCTCTGTAGAGAAACATTATCAACCAGGTGCCTCGAATTACCAGTGAGTGGGTGTGAGTCCACCTGTGCCTGATTAGGACAGGCCCCTATTGGGCATGAGCAAGGCCAGGGGGCCAATAAAGGTGGAACACACACCCACAAAGAGGATCTCAGCTCACTCTGGTACGAGGCATGGAGAGGCCAGCAGCTCGTCGAGCCTCTGGAGCAAGAAAGGCTCTTCCCACTACACTTCTACCCTGGAAGCGCTGTGTGGTGGCTGGAGTCCTGGAAGAGACCAGCGACTCATCGAGCATCAGGAGCAATAATGGCTCCTCCCGCAACATTTGGTGGAGAATGCGGGCAACATACAGACATCTAAAGAAGCAGCAGTGTGAGAAGCTGGCTACAGGAACATTACCCCTGATTTGAAAAAGTGCCTGGGCTAACACTGTCCATGAAAGGTATGAGGGAGAAGAACAAAAGGTAAAGACTTTGTGAAAAAAGTGCCTGGGCTGACATTCGGTTGCCTAAGCTAGGGTTAAAATCCCATAAGTTATAAAATCTTTGTAAGCCAGGGCAAACCAGGAAAGCTTTGCAGTAAGAAAAAAGAAAACAAAAGAAAACAAAAGAAAACAAAACAAAACAAAACAAAAAAAAAAAGGGGGAAATGTAGAGAAACATTGTCAACCAGGTGCCTCGAATTGCCAGTGAGTGGGTGAGAGTCCACCTGTGCCTGATTAGGACAGGCCCCTATTGGGCATGAGCAAGGCCAGGGGGCCAATAAAGGTGGAACACACACCCACAGGGCAGACCTCAGCTCACTCTGGTAGGAGGCATGGAGAGGCCAGCAGCTCATCGAGCCACTGGAGCAAGAAAGGCTCTTCCCGCTACACTTCTACCCTGGAAGCGCTGTGTGGTGGCTGGAGTCCTGGAAGAGACCAGCAGCTAGTCGAGCATCAAGAGCAAGAATGGCTCCTCCCGCAACAACTCTCAGCAAGACAAGAGGGCACAAAAGGTCTCAAGTTGTGCCAGGGGAGGTTTAGGTTGGAGATTAGAAAGAATTTCTTTCTGGAGAGGGTGATCAGGCATTGGAATGGGCTGCCCAGGGAAGTAGTGGATTCTCCGTGTCTGGAGATCTTTCCAAAGAGCCTGGATGTGGCACTGAGTGGGCTGGGAACCACGGGGGGAGTGGATCAAGGGTTGGACTTGATGAGCTCTGAGCTCCCTTCCTTGGGAGATTGGGCTTTGCCACTACAAGGCCTGGGTTTCACTAATGCTAAGTAAGCTTAGCCAAAGTTGCAAGGACTCACGTCAGCACTGACCTTGACAGAATGTATCCACCTTGAGCTATCTGGAAAGCCCCCGAATGAAGAAAAACAGAGAAGAGCATTGTGATCACTGAAGCAAGATGTGCTGAGAATAGAACAAGAAAACTGCAAGAGGTAGAGAATGTTTAACATGTAACCAGTAGTGAATTAAGCTTTTGTAACCATTTATCAATGATGTAATGTCATAAGTTTAGTGTAAAAGGTATAAATACGCTTGATGCTCTAAATAAAGTCGGATTCTGACTGATCACATTGGTCGTGTGTCAGCTCCCTCTTGCGACAAGTGGCGCCCGAACAGGGACCCTATCAAGGGATCTTGGACTATGTTGGTCTGAGGAGTAAAAAGTCGGGAACAGCTGGCGGCTCGACTGTGAAACTGGAAGCAAGAAGTCCGGCCCGGGATAGCAGTACCGGAGACTACCTGTGTGCTGACCTGGGGAAGGCAGCGATAAGAGGAGTTTGTGAGCCGAAGACGTCGTAAGCCAATACTGCTCAGAGTGGCTGTGCGCACAGGTATTAACGCTTAATTATGGAGAGGCAGACGACGTATGATGTATTTAAGTGCTTTTTAGAAAAGCGGGGAACAAAATCGGATTGGAAAAAAGAACTGCAACCCCTATTGGAGTATGCAGAGTAGTTAGGTTATTTTAAAAATCTTAATGAAGTGTTTGAGCGAGATGAGTGGAAAAAATTAGGTCATGAAATATGGTTACAGACAGTTGATGATGATAAAGTTACTAAAAAACATGAAAAGTCGTGGAAAGTGGTATCTGATCAATTAGATAGACATTATAATGAACAAAAGATTGCTCATGAGGCTCGTACTCGATTATCTGCAGTAGAACGTGATCCAAATGGGTCTCAGCCATTGTATAAAGGATTGGCATTAAGTCAGGAAGTACAGAATGAGTTGCGAACTCCTAGTGCTGCAGCAATAGCAAATTTGGGTGGTACTGTTCAGGGGGAGGTGGAGAAAAATATTGATTTAGGTCAGAAGGAATCAGCAGGACCGTCTGCACCACCATTACCCCCCCCCATCGTCCCTGACTAAGAAAGAATTCATGAGCTGTGAGATTGATAGAAATAGTTACTGGCGACAGGTTGCGGAAAATTTGCAGGGAGATGGAGATGAAGAGGGATTTTGTCTTTTGGCGAGGAAAGATGAATTAGCTTTGCCGGTAATTTATACTCAAGCTGGTCAGAATAGAATGAATGCGGAGATTACAACTTTGCCGTGGAAGCTATTGTCTCAGCTTCGACAGACTGTTTCACAATATGGTATTCAATCTGAACCTGCTAGACAGATGTTGGGATTTATTTGGGAAAACTATAACATGTTGCCTAAGGATTCTTATAATGTGATGAAATTGATTTTGTCCCCCTCAAATTTTATCATTTTTACTGATTGGTGGGAAAAATTGGCACGGCAGGTAGTAGCAGTTCCCAGACAACAGGATGATCCTTTGTTTGGAGTAACTGTGGATGAGCTAACTGGTACAGGACATTATGCTCGAGTAGAAATGCAGGCATTAATTGGACCAGCCAAATTGACAGCGGCAAATGATATAGTAAAGATGTGTATTGAAAAAATGAAAGATGGAACCACATCTACATATTATATGGGCATCAGACAGGGAAAAAATGAGAACTTAGTTTTGTTGATAAATTGTTGGCGGCTATGAGAGCTGCGCAAGTGTCTAGTGACATACAGGAAGGGATACTTAAGCAGTGTGTTACCCAAAACGGCAATCCTCAGACACAGCAGTTAATTGCCACATTGGGACCTACTTGGACTATCTCTGAGTTATTGCAAAAAGCCCAGAGCATGCCTACTGGTCCAATGGCAATGTTAACAGAGGCAGTTAAAAATCTTGGAGCAGGGTTGGAAAAGCAGGCACAAGGGTTGGAGCAGCAGGCACGAGCTTTAGAATCTGGATTGCAGCAACAAAAGGAGTCAATTGTTAATGCAAATAGTCAAATTATGGCTGCCTTAGTGCCTTTGCGCCAGCCGAGAACACAAGGAAGATCAACATTTCGAGGTCCACAGTGTTTCCGATGTGGACAGGTTGGCCACGTTAGAAGGAATTGCAGAATGGACAGAGTATGGTGTCCTCAATGCCAAGCAGATACTCATAATGCTTCAGCCTGCTGTACTCAGAAATCGGGAAACTACCAGCGGAGCGCGGGGGGGGGGCCGCGCTACGAGACAAGTTACAGCTCAGGTTTCAACCAGCACACCCCACAATGCCGAGGTGTTCAACAGTTGCAACCAGCAACCCCAGGGAGCCTCGGATTGGACCTGGCAACAGCAGTAGAGGTTAAATTGCTAGATAAAAAAACCACAGAAGGTGTCAACTGGAGTGTACGGTCCTGTAAAAATTAATGGTATAGCAGTAGGTTGTTTGTTAATAGGTCGTTCCTCTGCTACAATGTTGGGATTGGTGGTGGCAACAGGTTTGATTGAAAAGGATTATGAAGGGGAAATAAAGATTATGGTGTCAACACAATTCCCACCTTTGGTAATCCCAAAAGGAGAGAGGATAGCTCAGTTAATTCCTTTGCCACACCTTGCAGCAGGGATTGCGCCGCATAGCCGACAGGTCAGGGGGGATGGGGGCTTTGGATCCTCCACTGCTCCTCTGACTACGCTAACAGCGCACATGACAAAAAGGCCTCAAATTACTGTGGAAGTGACCTATCAGTGTTCTACTATCTCACTGCAAGGCCTGCTGGACACTGGTGCTGATGTATCAGTGATTTCTAAAGCATTTTGGCCCTCATATTGGCCTACCACAGTAGAGACCTCATCTTTAGCAGGTGTTGCTGGGGTACAACTGGCTGAAACTTCTCCTCCGGTAATGCTTGTGTGTGACGATAAGTCTATGATCATAACCTGTTCAATTTTACCCTTGCCACCTCCAGTTCAGATGTTAATCGGCAGAGACGTCCTTGTTCAATTAGGAGCTGTTTTAACGACAAAAAACGAATAGTGGCGGTCACTGCATGGACTTTCCCGATCCCATTACAATGGCACTCTGATGATTCGATATGGATTGAGCAATGGCCGCTGAAACAGGAAAGTCTACAAGCTGCACACAAACTGGTAAGGGAACAATTGTAGCAAGGACATTTAAAACTTTCAACAAGTCTTTGGAACACTCCTATTTTTGTGATTAAAAAGAAGTCAGGAAAATATCGCCTGTTACATGACTTAAGAGCAGCTAATGAACAAATGGTTGCAATGGGAGCATTGCAACCTGGACTACCTGCTGCTTCTATGTTACCTGAGGGATGGGACTTGTTAGTTGTTGATTTAAAAGATTGTTTTTTCACCATTAATTTGCATCCCCAGGACACATGCAGATTTGCTTTTACTCTACCATCGATCAATCGACAGGCTCCTGCAGAACGTTATGAGTGGACAGTGTTGCCTCAAGGAATGAAAAACTCACCTACCTTATGTCAACTGTATGTAGGTGCTGCTTTGCAACCAATTCGGGAATTATGGACATGTGGTGATGTTATCATTTATCATTACATGGATTATATTCTTTTTTGTCAAAAGGACCCATGGTCTGATGCACAAGTGCAGTTTATAGCAGAAGAATTAGAACGTGCAGGCTTGAAAGTTGCTGAAGAAAAAATTCAAAGATCTACAGCTATTAAGTATCTTGGTTGGAAAATTACTGAACACCAGATTAGTCCCCCAAAATTGCAATTGAACACTAATTTCAAAACATTGAATGATGTTCAAAAATTCATGGGTGATATACAATGGTTAAGGTCTATAGTGGGAATTACCAATGATATGCTGGAGCCCTTAAAACCTTAAAACCTAAAGGTACTGATCCGGCACAACCAATTGCAGTATTGACAGATCAGCACAAGACAATTCAGCAAATAGCCCAACATGTCACATCACACTGTGTCTCTCGTAGAAATCCTGATTTGCCCATTGATGTAACAATTTTGTATGGCCAACACCATTTGTGTGGGGCTCTTACACAATCTTTAAAGAAAACGGGGGAAAGTACCAGAGTATTAGAATGGGTATTCCCACCACTACAACCAAAAACTACGATACAACAAAAAATTTTAATTTTGGCAGAATTAATTAAGAATTGTCGGCAACGGGTGTGCAGTATCAGTGGTCGGGAACCTGAAACTATATATGTTCCTATAACCAAAAATGATCTAGAATGGTATCTACAGAAATGTGATGCACTGGCTAGTGCGTGTTTGAGTAATGGGGCACAAATTATGATAGCACCATTGAAGGATAAAGTTTTGTCATGGATAAGTAATCAAAACTGGATAGAAAAGTCAAAGCTGTCACTAGTTCCATTAGAGAATGCATTGACAGTATTTACTGATGATGGAAAGAAGTCACGGAGAGCGGTAGCCACATGGCAAGAGAATGGGAAATGGTCTCATGTGTTGTTACCAGCTGAAGAGGAAGATTCACTGCAGACTTTGGAGTTACGAGCAGTAATCTGGGTTTTAGAAAACTGGTTAGAGAGACCGATTAATGTAGTTTCTGACTCTTTGTATGTTGTTGGTATAGTTCAAAAGGATTGAAGGGTCAATGATAAAAAAGGTGTCAAATGAAAGGCTGTATGAGCTGTTGTGGGAACTATGGAGAGAAGTGAAATTGAGATCAGCTGCCTACTGTATTATACATGTAAGAAGTCATAAGTTTGATCAAGGCCTTGGGGAAGGGAATGCTAGAGCGGACAGATTAGTGTCTGTAACAGCTCCGGTTTCAAATTTTGCAAAGGCTAGAGAATCACATGCGCAATTTCATCAAAACGTAAAAGGTTTGGTAAAGGCTTTTAGTATTCCTTTTGCAGATGCCAAGGCTATTGTTCAAGCATGCCCTATCTGTAACAATTTTAATAAGGGGCTTGGTCTTGGATTGGGAGTAAATCCAAAAGGTCTATCTAGTAATGAGATATGGCAAATGGATGTCACACATATTGCTGAGTTTGGACGACAGAAATATGTCCATGTTACTATTGATACTTTTAGCTATATGATATGGGCCACTGCTCAGTCAGGTGAAAAGTGGAAGGATGGTAGAAAGCATCTAATGGCATGTTTTGCAGTTATGGGAGTTCCACGAACTATAAAAACAGACAATGGGCCTGCTTATGTTAGTACAGGAATGCAGCAAGGATGTCAGCAGTGGGGTATAACACATGTCACTGGTATACCGCATTCACCAACTGGACAGGCTGTGGTTGAAAGGGCAAATCAGACACTTAAACAATATTTAAGCAAGCACAAAGAAGGAAGCCCAGCGGAGCGACTGAATATTGTACTGTTTGTATTAAATCATTTATGTATATTTGGGAATGAGGATGTTCCTCCAATAATAAAACATCAGAAAGGGACATCAGCGAAACCCATTAGCATGAAGGTCCTATATAAGGATCCACAGACTGGAGAATGGCATGGGCCAGTAGATGTGTTATTTATTGGAAGAGGCTATTTCTGTGTTTCAACAGGTGATGGACCACGATGGATCCCAAGTCGATGGGTGAAGCCTGCTCCTCAGTCCACATGAAGATTGTTGTTGTGTTATTTGTGTATGTAGGATGTGTAAGACAGATCAATGGTGTTGCACTTGACTCTATCAATGACAGACAAAACCTGTGGGTGACGTGGTCTAATCAGACAGGTAACACAGATTTTTGTATTGCCATGACTTCTGCTACTGACCCCTTTCGCACTTGCTTGATAGGGATTCCTGGTTTTGATGAATCTGCATTTAGAGAGTATTCTGTTGGGAAGTGTAATAGTGATATGTCTGCTGGGAAATGTGCTCTCACCTTGATAGTTGGCCTGAATAAAACATTGCCATGGGATTCACAAGAACTGAATCTACTAGGCTCTCAAAGCATAGGCAATGTTTCTAAGCATTGGACGCCCACATGTATACAATTTGGCGCTAACTCATGGCCATCTGATGCTCCTGATGTTTCTCCAGGGTATCCTTATGACGCTCATTGGGGATATTGTGGCTATAATGATACATCACCGAAGTCAGATAAGAGAATGTATCCAGTGGGAGATCGCTCTTCTTCCAAACCTGAAAAAGGAACATATATCTGGAAAAATTAATCAGCATATGCTTTGCCACCAGGAGTGTTTCTGATTTGTGGCGAGCGAGCTTGGCAAGGTATCCCTAAAGGAATAGTCGGAAAACCTTGCTATTAAGGTTCTTTAACTATATTTGCTCAAAAATATGCAGAATTGCGTAACATTACATTAGCTGCTAGTTTAACAGCAAAGATCCGGAAAACTAGAAGCCTTGGCCTTACACCAGACTGTGATGATAATGTTCAATTGTTGAGTACTGCTGCTCGTGTTGCTCTGAGTATATTTGTGCCTGGAGCAGCGGCGGGCAATGCACTTCGTGAATTAGAGAAATTAGCATGTTGGACAGAAAAACAGGCCAATGTTACAACAAGAGTGTTAGAGACTTTACTGCTTGATCAAAATAGCTTAAGACATGCTTTGCTACAAAATCGTACTGCAATAGATTTCTTATTGTTGGCTCAAGGTCATGGCTGTAAAGATCTTGAAGGAATGTGTTGCATGAATCTTTCTGATCATAGTCAAAGCATTCACGCAGATTTAGAATACTTAAAGCAACACACTCAGAAAATTCAAAGCCAGGTAGATCCGTTCCATGATTGGCTTAGTAGTTTTGGATTATCAGGATGGCTTTTGTCTATTGTTAAGGTAATTTGCTATATTGGTTTGGCTTTATTGTTACTGCTGTTCTGTATTCCTTGCATTTTGCAATGTATTAAGAAAATGATATCTAATACTATGCTTAAGGAAGGCAGTTTTGCGGTTGTTAAAGGAAACGGGGGAAATGTGGGAGATTGGGCTTTGCCACTGCAAGGCCTGGGTTTCACTAATGCTAAGTAAGCTTAGCCAAAGTTGCAAGGACTCACGTCAGCACTGACCTTGACAGAATGTATCCACCTTGAGCTATCTGGAAAGCCCCCGAATGAAGAAAAACAGAGAAGAGTATTGTGATCACTGAAGCAAGATGTGCTGAGAATAGAACAAGAAAACTGCAAGAGGTAGAGAATGTTTAACATGTAACCAGTAGTGAATTAAGCTTTTGTAACCATTTATCAATGATGTAATGTCATAAGTTTAGTGTAAAAGGTATAAATACGCTAGATGCTCTAAATAAAGTCGGATTCTGACTGATCACATTGGTCGTGTGTCAGCTCCCTCTTGCGACCACCTTCCAACCCAGACAATTCTAGAATTCTATGATTCTTCTTGTGTGGATGTTCACATCCTTTGGTGCCCAGGTGGCGCCTGAATGGCCTTGGCAGTGTCTTACTTTAAGAACAAGACTTGTTTTAAGACTTACACTTTTAATTATCCATGACAGAAGTTCATCCCGTTAGGACCTTGTATTGGTTACATCGTTCTAGTGGCAAACGCCGTGTCTCAGGGGCTTTGTTCACTTCTTTCTCAGTTTAACCCTGAATTTTACAGGTTATGAATACAAATTCATTACCACATATTACAAGTTTTAAGTAAATTCACACAAAGAACTCGGCCTGATCTCCTCTCCTTACAGGAGTTAATCCTCTCAGGATCTTTCTCTTTTTCACCACCTGAAACAGAGAAAGGTTTAACTCCTGAAACAGTGAAAGCCCCTGACAGGGTTAACTCCTGACGGGATAAATCCCTGTAACTTCCCACCAAAGCAGTGACAACATCTCCTGTCTGGGAAGTATGGATCTTAATTTTAAAAACAAGACACTGCAAAGGCCAACGAGGCAGCGAGGGGATGAACTTGTGTAAGATGTAGGGTTTGGGAGTGCGAACACACGGGATGAGGCAGCCAGAACCAGCAGATAAGGGAGAGATTATCCCAAGGGTCCGAGAAAGAGGATGAAGTCATGGAGAACAGGAGAGATAAAGAGTTCAAGTTTCGAGAAAGATTTCTTACTTCATCCAAAGACCCCCCCCGGGATCTCCCAGGAGAGGCCTCGGCCCAAGCTCCGCCTGTCATGAATATTATAATTATACGTTGAAAACTTCTGAATAAGTGAATATACACATATTGTCCTGGTAAGGGCCAGGATAAAGGTGACTTTCTCTCTTGTACTTTTGCTTTTAGCTGAGTCTCTTTAAGTAGTTGCACTTGCTGAAATGAACAGCAAGTTTCTCAGGCAGTGTGTGCTTCTAGGAT
>JALBCY010000043.1:8849-37382 GCA_023079485.1 Archilochus colubris
AGGGTGATGAGACACTGACCCAGATTGCCCAGAGAATCTCTGGCTGCCCCATCCCTAAAAGCTGCCTATTCAAGGCCAGGTTGGATTTGGCTTAGATTGGGTTTAGAGCCTCCTGGTCAAGTGGGAGATGTCCCTGCCCATGCAGGGGGTTGGAGCTAGATGATCTTTTAGGTCCCCTAAAACCCAAACCATTCTTTGATTTGTGGCTCTACAAGCACAAAAGTGATGGTAATGGGTTGTATAAAATACCCCCATGAGTCTCAAAGGGGGGATTTGTTTGTGAAAAAAAACATTTAACATCCACAAAGGTTATTCCACTCTTAAAAACCTGAAGGGCTGGTATAATGGGGGTGGGGAGGAGGGAATGGGAGGACAGACTTCCTGATCTGATCACAAAACAAAGACCTCAGGAGCCTGGAGATAAGAAGCTGTTGAATCAGTGCTTTCAGGTGTAAATCAGGAGGACAATGACCAAGGCAGCCTTCACTGCCCTGAAGGTTCTTCTTTGTCTTTGGTCTGCATAGCAAACCCTAAAGTTTTCTCTAAAGGGGTTCAGGCTTTGGGGAAATGTCTCCTGGCACATTTTCTGGGCAGATCTTAATAAACCAAATATCTCTGCTCTAGGTGGGGATTGGTTTTTAAAACAGGAGACAACTGACAGAAGCCTCACTGCAGGCTGCTTGAGGCATCCTGTCTCATGACCCGTGGTATCACAGAGGTTTCAGGAGAGCTCATGAAGCATCCCTCCTAACAGAAAAGGAGCAGTAATGCTCCTCTGAAGAGCTGTGCCAGCTCCTGGAGTCTACAGCCAGGCAGAAACACCCGTGCCCCATGCTCCCCAGGCTCCCTGGCAGCAGGACTGAGCGGCCACCAGAAACTCTGCCTGGACAGAACCAGGAGGGTTTGGGGAGAAAAGCCTCAGAATCAGCTCCTCAGACACCCAGAGCTTTTGCCAGCTGTGATACTTGAGCATTTCAAGCACACAACTCTCACAGCAGCCACAGTGCCTCTGCCATCAACATCTTCAAGCAGGGGAAAGGAACCGCTCTGAGAGCTGCAGGGAAGAGGAGAGGGGCAGCTGAAAGCAGTCCCCGAGGGGAGAGCAGTGCTGGAGCAGAGAAACCTTCCCCTCTGGGGAAAGGAGAGAGGGAGGAAAAGGGAGAGAAACTGAGGGGCTGGAAACTCAACTGCACAGCTGGCATGGAACAGCATTGCTGGAAAGGAAAAGAATGAAATCTAGACACAGAGAGACAAAAGCCATCTCACCTTCCTGCCCCTTTCCCCAGCCATGCTCACGTTGCTCAAATGTGACTTCTTTCTAAAATTTTATGTATTTCAGTGAGTAACTAATTTCACCCTGGTACAGAGTGCTCCTCTATGGGCTGCAGATCCACATCTGCCCCTCCATGCTCCTCCATGGGCTGCAGGGGACAGATGCCCTCTCCCCACAGCCTGCAGGGGAACTTCTGTTCTGGCCCTTCCTTCATTCACTGACCTTGGTGTCTTGTGGAGGGCTGGGAGCAGGCTTCCACCTCATTCTCCATGGACATCTCGGGCATTTTCTACCACAGACATTCCATGGAAAACCCAGGGCAGCTGCTGACTCCTGAGGGAGGTTCTCACCTGGTAATGGGAAATCCAGGTCTCCAAAGCCCTTATATATCCACAGGGTCACTGAAGAGACCCCTATGAAAATGGTGTCCAGGCAGCAGACCCTGCATCACAAAGCCCTGGTGCTGGCTGTGGAGATGCCCAGGCCTCGAACTAGCTGTGACTGTGTCACAGACTCATGGAATCATAGAAGGGGTTGGATTGGAAAGGTTCCAACTCACTGCATGCATGGGTAGGGACACCTCCACACAGCTGAAGCCAACCCGGTCCCTGTCCCCATGGAACTCTCTTCTTAATCCCATCCACAGCATCAGCCTCAGTCAGAGCTGGTGGACAGACAGCTGAGTATCAGCCAGCTGTGTGCCCAGGTGGTCAAGAAGGCCACCAACATCCTGGCTTGTATCAGGAATAGCATGGACAGCAGGAGTAGGGAAGTGATCGTGCCCATGGATAAAGACAGGAAAAAGTGTTGGTACAAGTGTTGGACACTGAGTCACTGTCACATCCTTCCAGGAGGACGGATAACTGATGGCACTGTGACCCTCATCATCTCATGAACTTCCCACCCACCACATCACCCACCTCTTCAATCCAGACATCACCAGTCTCACTACAAAAGGACAATGGTAGAGCATGTCAAAGGGCTTGCTAAAGGCCAGGTGCACCCCATGCCTTTCTGTCTACTTTCTGCCCACTCTGCTTCAGCAATCCCCTCTTTGTCCTTCACCTGCCTGGAGCAGGCTGGACCCCATCACTGTCCCAGGGACTGAGGTCATAGAATCATAGAATCCTGGAATGTTAGGGGTTGGAAGGGACCTCTAGAGATCATCCAGTCCAACCCCTCTGCCAAAACAGGATCACCCAGGGCAGGTCACCCAGGAACACACCCAGGTATGTGTTGAAAGTCTCCAAAAAAGGAGACTCCACAGCCTCTCTGGGCAGCCTGTTCCAGTGCTCCCACAACTCACAGTCAAGAAGTTTCTCCTAGTGTTGAGGTGGAACTTCCTATGTTCTGGCTTAAATCCATTGTTCAACTGAAAAGAGATTGGCCCCTTCCTTTTGACACCCACCCCTCAGACGTATATAAACACTCATAAAATCCCCTCAGTCTTCTTTTCTCAAGGCTAAGCAGACCAAATTCTCTCACTCTTTATTCATAGGAGAGATGGTCAAGTTCCTTAATCATCTCCTATCACTCCCTTAGACTCTCTCCAGTAGATCCCTGTCCTAGTAGAACTGGGGACCCCAAAATAGCATCCAGTATTCCAGGTGTGGTCTCACCAGGGCAGAGTAGAGGGGTAGGAAAACCAACCTAGATCTGCCTTTTGCTGATGCACAGCAGGACACCATCGGCCCTCTAGACTACCCATTTGGTCATCCCTTTGCAGAAGGATATCAGGTTAGTCAAGCAAGATTTCTCCTTAGTAAATCAATGTTGGCTGCTCCTGAGAACCTTCTCTGTGTTTGCACATTCAGAGTACTGAATATTCTCCTTTCCTACTCATTATTAGGACCTACATCTACCATTGCAGAGATATAGAATCCACTCAGTTTCAACAGAAGTTTTCTGCTTCTCCTCTTTCATCCTCCTGTGTGGTACTGACTGTGGCACAATGGACCTTCCAGTACCTGTGGAGAGCCTAGTGGAATCCTGAAGAGGGACTGCTTCCAAGGGCCTGGACTGATAGCATGAGGAGAAATGAGTTTAAGTTAGGAGTTTATTTGGATTGGATGTTAGGAAAAAGTTCTTAACCATGAGGGTACTGGAAAAAATGGAACATGTTTTCCAGGGAGGTGTTTGAGGCCTCATCCCTGGAGACATTCATGGTGAGGCTTGAGGAGGCTCTGGGAAACCTGATCTAGTTGAGGGTGTCTCCAGTTACTGCAGGGGGGTTGGAATGGATGACCTTTAGAAGTCCCTTCAAACACAAATAATTCTGTGATTCGATGATTATAAGACCTTTGGCAACTTCATTTACAATGGAAAGTGCCCAGAGCTTTGCCAGAATGGGATTTTGAGGCCCCAAGTCAATGGCCAGTCTGGAGAGGTTAATGGGCCAAGGCTCAGTGCTGTGAAGACTGTGGGCAGTAAAGGAGGATCCTGGGAGTGCCTGAAGGGTGGGTTTGGGCATGGTGGAGCTTTTCTTCACAGTGGGAAACAGCTTGGGCAGGAAAAATGGCCCAAAGTGCAGCTGGGGATGCCTGGAGTGGAAAGCAGAAGAAAGAAATGTCACTGCAAGGGCCATGCTGGAGAATACCACATCCCCCAGAAGGAGCCTGGATCAGCCCAAGGCTCTGTGTGCCAAGGCAGAGGCAGGGAGGACACAGAGATGTCAGGAGACAAAGGGGACAGCAAGGTGGGGAAGGCGGGTGAAGGAGCAGAGCCTGCAGGGCAACAGGCACAGGGGATGGGACAGCCCAGGACAGACTGTGGTGGAGATGAGAGGGAAAAGCTGTGGAAAAGCTGGAGCCACACTTGGCAGAGCCAAGCTCTCCATGAATTTGCTGATGGCTCTTGTCTCTGTCCCTGATGGCCATGGGGAGACAAGTGGAGCTTCCAGCAGCACTGGGGCTCAGGGCCTCCTTGTCCATATGCAGGAGGCTGGGAGGTGCCGTGCCATAATCCTGCCCTTGGCATTGCCCATCTCCACATCCCAGTGCTGCCAGGAGAGCCCTGAGGGCTGAGGGAGGGAAAGGAGTTTCCTTGCCAGAGGCTGGGGCTCAGGGCTGGCACCTTTGGGGAATGGGTCCAGGGCTGGGCCCTTTGCAGTCCTGACACACAGCCAGGCTTCCTCAGCACCAGAGCCACCTGCACCTTCCTTTTCCCCACCTGCCATCACTGCCTCCTGGTTCCTGCTCCCCCCACACCCTGCAGGGGACGCTTTCTCAGGGCGGTCCCTCAGGGGGACCCAGGCACACGGCAAGAAATTTTGGACTTGGACTCTGCCTTGGACTTTCTTGTTGAGAAAGAAGCTTCTGCAGCTTCCTCCTTGCCTGTTGAGCAAATGTCCTGGGCTCAGCATCAACACCCCAGAGGCCTCCTGACAGTTGTGAGCTGGGCTCCTGGGATGGAGGGAGCTGCTGGCAAGTGGGCAGTGCTGCAGAGAGACAGCTCTAGGCCGGAACAGGTCCTCTGCTGAGCGCAGCAGGGCTGAAGGCACTGCCAGGGTATCTGAGGGAGATGAGCAAGGCAGAGAGAGCTTCAAGGGGGGTGAAGATGGAGGGGATGAGTGCCAGCTCAGTGGAGGAGAACCTTCCCAGCTTCTGACATGGTGAGTGTCTGGTGCAGGGCAGTGAAGCTGGTGCAGTTCCTGGAGGCATCTCCTAAAGCTGCAGAGCCAGAGCTGATGGGAGCTGTATAGGGGGGAAGGGGCTCGAGGTGTAAGGGGAATTGTGAAGAGGAGTGAGGGGGGGTGTGCAGGCAGGGGTGCCCAGGGCTGTCCTTCAGAGCAGGGTCCTGCAGCCCAGGGGCTGTGTGCTGGGGCAGGGACACTGCTGCCTGCTTGCCAGGGGCAGCTCTCAGCCTACCCGGGGAGTTCCCTGGTGCTGGCAGAAGCTGTGGCTGGCAGGAGACAGGGAGCATGGGGCAGGGTCCTGGTGCTGGTGAGAGTGGGATGAATGACTCAGGGCAGCTCACATCTCCAGCTGATGCCCAGAATATTTCTGAGGGGACTTTTCAGGAGTCCCTTCAGGACAGAGCTTTCGTGCTCCAGTCTGGGCTCTCCTCCGGCTCTTTTTCCACTTGTCTCTGGCTCAGCTTAGGGGGATAGAAACTCAAATATGCTGGGGAGAGCAGGGCCTGAGACTCCTCTAGCATCACCTGGAGGGGGAATGGGAACCTCGGAACGTGCCTCCACCCACCCCCACCCCCCCCCAGCAGTTCAGCTCAGGCTCACCTTTCCATTGTTTTTAGGTGTTATGTGCCCTGTTCTTTAGCCCCTGCCCCCCCCCCCCCCGGATGGCTGCAGGGCAGAGCTGGGCACCCAGGGGTTGGGCTCTGTGAGCAGGGGCAGGAAGGGAGACGGGGCCAAAGAACTAGGTCCTGGCTGGGGCAGCTCCAGGCAGCAGATGTGTCCATGGCAAGGAGGTGTCCATCTTCCCTCTGCCCTCTGGAGCTCTGGGCAGTGCCCTCTGTGAGGCTGGGGAGGAGTTGACCCTCCCTTCATCAGACCAGCTCACCCTTCTCTGCATGCAGCCACAGGCAATCCTCTTGCCTTGCTCTGTTCTCCCTGAGTGCAGCAGAAATGCTGAGGGCTCGAGACATCCAAGAACATTCCACAGGAGAGATGGGGAGAGCTGAAATAAAAACCCAAACCTCCCTGAAACAGCCTTTTTCCACCCTGGTTCCTTTGTACTGGGAATGCAGATGCAGGCGACCCCTGTTGTTTAGCACTGCTTTCATGTGACAAACTTTACCACTAACAGTATCTCTTTCTTGGGTGTTCCTATTGAGCTGCAGTCTGCACTCCAGAAGGAAAGAGATGAGAGCAGAATAGTTGGAGAGACCACATGTCTCTACTGCTTTACCAAACTGACCCTTTTCTTCCAGATTTCCCTTAAAGGCCAGCAGATATCTCAGGCATATCTGCCTTTAAAATACTCATCATTATTTTTTGGGTAAGTAGAAGAGAAAAAATGAAATCTTTCCCTTCAGGTATGATCTGCAGGCTGGTACATTGGGGGTAAAAATTCTAAGATATTCGTGGATGTCTAGAGTGGATTTAAACTGAATTCCCCCCGTGTTCCTTTTTACCAATTTCTTTTGGGCAGGACTGACACCTGCATAGCCAAGAGTGCAGCCCTTTCTCCATATGACCCCATCAGCCAGCACCAACCACAGCTCATGAATGGGACTTGCCAAAATTCTTCCTCTATGGAGCAAGATGCTTTGGGGATTTCTGTGAGCAACTAAATAGATCTGCCAAGAAAATTCTGACATTACTTATTTAAGATTTTTCTTTCTCTTACAGTGCACTATGCCCAGAGGCATCAGATGCCCAACAGCAGCTCTATCAGCTCCTTGCATTTGCAGACAGGCGGGAACTACAGCTCTTGCACTTGTGGCTCTTCCTGGACATCTGCCTGGCTGCCCTCCTGGGCAACGGCCTCATCATCACCACCATCGCCTGTGATCACCGCCTCCAAACCCCCATGTACTTCTTCCTCCTCAACCTCTCCCTCCTTGACCTGGGATCCATCTCCACCACTCTGCCCAAAGCCATGGCCAATTCCCTCTGGGACAACATGGACATCTCCTACAAGGGATTTTGTAGTGAGACAGGATCACGTGCTCTGAGTTATTGATGAGTGGGTGTGGGTTCACCTGTGTCTGGCCTCCCTCCTGAGCATGTGCAGGAGCAGGGGGCCAATAAGAGAGCAGCTGACACCCATGGAGAGGGCTCTCACTCTTCAGTGAGGATGGAGAAGCCCACAGCTCGAGGAGCCCCAGGAGCAGGCAAGAAGGGGTAGATCCCAGAGCCCCAGGAACAGCCCTAGGATATCGTCCAGGAATGGGCTAAACCCCAAGGCCTCAGGATCAGCCCTAGGAGCAAGAAGGGCTCCTCCCGCTACAGGATTTGCTGCTCAGATCTTTTTTTTCCTCTTTTTTATTATAGGGGAGTTTTATCTTCTCACCGTCGTGTCCTACGACCGCTACGTGGCCATCTGCAAAACCCTGCACTACAGGACCCTCCTGGGCAGCAGAGCTTGTGTCCACATGGCAGCAACTGCCTGGGGCCCTGGGTTTCTCACTGCTCTGCTGCACACAGCCAATACATTTTCCCTGCCCCTCTGCCAGGGCAATGCCTTGGACCAGTTCTTCTGTGAAATTCTCCAGATCCTCAACTCTCCTGCTCACACACCTACCTCAGGGAAATCTGGGTTGTTATTTTTGGTTGCTCTTTAGGATTTGGCTGTTTTATTTTTATAGTGATGTCCTATGTGGAGATCTTCAGAGCTTTGCTGAGGATCCCCTCTGAGCAAGGACGGCACAAAGCTTTTTCCACGTGCCTCCCTCACCTGGCCGTGCTCTCCATGTTTATCACCACGGTTATGTTTTCCTACCTGAAGCCCCCCTCCATCTCCTCTCCATCCCTGGACCTGGTGGTGTCATTTCTGTACTCGGTGGTTCCTCCAGCAGTGAACCCCCTCATCTACAGCATGAGGAACCAGGAGCTCAAGGGTACTGTGTGGAAACTGCTGACCCGATTGTTTTCATAAGTAATAAAATCCCATTTTCTTATGCATATCATTTACAATCTATCTCATATCATTCATAATGTGTCTCATCACAGACTCAGCCTGCCTTCAGGGACTTCTGATGATGGAGACTTTTGGCTCTTTTTTACATGTGATAATGGTGTGCAAAAAGCAATCTCATTGTTTGTATCATTTTCAGTTCTTTATCTTCCTTTGTGGTGTCAAAGAGGCTGCTGGAAAGGTTTTGTTTTAATAAGATCTTTGCTCTCTGTGCAATGAAAGAAATAAAGGATCCAGCAGTGACTTCTTTACCTGATGTTCTTTTTCTGAGATTCCTCTGATGTAAGGGTTGGAATCAGCAACACCTGGAGTCTTCTGAGAAGGAGTTTAGAAAGCAAGGGGGTTCACTCATGACTCAAGGAGAGGCCTTTCCTCATTCTTTTCCCTGATCCCTGATCAGTCCAACCCTGTCTTTGCTCCATTTCCACTGTCCCTCTACAAATCATTGCCTCATATCCCTGTGTCAGCTACTCCAATTAAAACCCCTACATATCCTTTCCACATAGTAACAGAGCAATCCTTGACATCAGATCCTATTAAGTCACAACTTCTATATTAAAATCACCTCTTCCTGATATCTTTGTCACATGACAAAGTTCAGGATGGCCAGGTCAGAAGGCCATGTCTGTGTCAAAGAGATGTTAGATCATGGAACAGATCCTCCTGGAAGCCATATCAAAATTTATGGGGGAGAGGGAGGTGATCTGAGGCAGCCAAAATAGCTTCACAAAGGGAAAACTGAGCCTCACCAACCTCCTGGCCTTCTGCCATGGAGTAATTGCAGCAGTGGAGAAGGGAAGAGCTGCAGACATAATCTACCAAGACTTGGTATGATACCCTACAACATTCTCTTTGCTGAATTAGAGAGAGATGTGTTTGATGGATGGACAGTTGGATGAGAAAGGAAATGGTCTGATGATTTCATGCAGACAGTTATGATCAGTGGCTCAGTGTCCAGGGGGATGCCATCAATAAAGGATGTCCCTTATGATTGTAAAGATACCTTCTAAATAGTAGTGGATGTCCTCAGTACTAATTGACATCTTCATCAGTGACAGAGACTGTGGGATCAAGTGATTCCTCAGCAAGTTTGCAGATGACACCAAGCTCAGGGGCACAGTTGATTCACTTGAGGGTAGGGATGACAACCAGAGGGACCTGGACAGATTTCAGCAGTAGGTCTCTGCAAACCTCATGTACTTCATCAAGGCCAATTGAGAGGTCCTGCAGCTGGGAGGAGGAAATCCCCACTGTCAGTAAATACTGGGAGATGAATGGATTGAGAGCAGCCCAACAGTAAAGGACTTGGGGATCTGACTGGGTCAAATCTTTTATGACAGGGTAACCCACCTAGCTGATCAGGGGAAGCACGTGGATGTAATATTTCTGGACATCAGGAAGATGGGATCCACCCAAGGGTAATGAAGGAGCTGGCAGAAGAGCTTGCCAAGCCTCTCTCTATCACCTACCAACAGTCCTGGCTCACTGGGGACATCCCAGATGATTGGAAGTTGGCGAATGTCACGCCAATCCACAAAAAGGGCCGGAAAGAAGACCCAGGAAACTACAGGCCTGTCAGCCTGGCCTCAGTGCCTGGCAGGGTCATGGAACAGATCATCCTCAGTGCAATCACACAGCACCTGCAGGATGGGCAAGGGATCAGACCCAGCCAGCACGGGTTTAGGAAGGGCAGGTCATGCCTGACCAACCTGATCTCCTTTTATGATCAGGTGACCCGACTGGTGGATGAGGGGAAGGCTGTGGATGTGGTCTACCTGGACTTCAGTAAGGCCTTTGACACCGTCTCCCACAGCATCCTCCGGAAAAAACTATCAGCCCGTGGCTTGGACAGGAGCACCCTGTGCTGGGTTAGGAACTGGCTGGAGGGCCGGGCCCAGAGAGTGGTGCTGAATGGGGCTGCATCCAGTTGGCAGCCGGTCACTAGTGGTGTCCCCCAGGGATCAGTGTTGGGCCCGGTTCTGTTCAATATCTTCATTGATGATTGAGATGAGGGGATTGAGTCCATCATCAGCAAATTCGCAGACGACACTAAGCTGGGGGGAAGTGTCGATCAACTGGAAGGCAGGAGGGCTCTGCAGAGGGACTTGGACAGACTGGAGAGATGGGCTGATTCCAGTGGGATGAGGTTTAACACGGCCAAGTGCCGGGTCCTGCACTTTGGCCACAACAAACCCAAGCAGCGCTACAGGCTGGGCACAGAGTGGCTGGAGAGCAGCCAGACAGAGAGGGACCTGGGAGTCTGGATTGACAGGAAGCTGAACATGAGCCAGCAGTGTGCCCAGGTGGCCAAGAAAGCCAATGGCATCCTGGCCTGTATCCGGAACAGCGTCGCCAGCAGCTCCAAGGAAGTGATTCTGCCCCTGTACTCAGCCCTGGTGAGGCCACACCTCGAGTACTGTGTCCAGTTCTGGGCCCCCCAGTTCAGGAAGGATATCGAGGTCCTGGAGCAGGTCCAAAGGAGGGCAACCAGGCTGGTGAGGGGACTCGAGCACAGACCCTATGAGGAGAGGCTGAGAGAGCTGGGGCTGTTCAGCCTGGAGAAGAGGAGGCTCAGGGGAGACCTCATCGCTGTCTACAACTACCTGAAAGGAGGTTGTAGCCAGGTGGACGTTGGTCTCTTTTGCCAGATGACTTTCAACAAGACAAGAGGGCATGGTCTTAAGTTGTGCCAGGGGAAATTTAGGTTAGATATTAGAAAGAATTTCTTTACGGAGAGAGTGATCAAGCACTGAAATGGGCTGCCCAGGGAAGTAGTGGATTCTCCATCCCTGGAGATATTTACAAAGAGACTGGATGTGGCACTCAGTGTCATAGTCTAGCAACCGCAACGGTGGTAAAAGGGTTGGACTCGATGATCTCTAAGGTCCCTTCCAACCCAGCCAGTTCTATGATTCTATGATTCTATGAAGGCTTTTGGTACTGTCTCTCATAGCATCCTCCTGGATAAAATGTCCATCATACAGCTGGACAACCGTGCTATGTGATGGGTGAGCAACTGGCTCACAGGCGGAGCACAAAGAGCGACAGTGAATGGGGGTCACATCAGGCTGGTGACCAGTCACTAGTGGGGTCCTTCAGTGTGGGAAAAAAGTCTGCGGAGGCTTAAGGATTCCATGTACACATCAATATGATCGTATGTAATCGTTTATTAACAATTTTCAGTCACTTATATAGAGAAGCCTTGTTTACACAATCATATCATGCAGGTGGCTTTGTATTCCAATTACACATTCCATTCTCACGGAACCACTCTTCTCACGTAATTATTTTCCTCTTCTGTTGCCAATTAAGTTATCTCTCTCCCATTAGCTCATTTCTGGAAAACCTCTAACTAGGCCTCAGTAACCATTAACCCAATGTAGCCTAAGCTGAAGTAAGTCAGGATTGCTCACAATCTGCATATTTCTGAACTGTTTCCCCAACACTTCAGGGCTCCATCCTTGGCCCAATCCTCTTCAACATCTTCATCAATGACTTGGGTGCAGGACTGGAAGGAATCTGAAGCAAGTTTGTGGATGAGAGACCTTGGCAAATTAGAGAGATGGGCAATCAACAGGCACAGGAAGGACAAGTGCTGAACCACAAGTTCAGCAAGTGCTGAATCACCAACCACAAGGGCAAGCGCTGAATTCTGCACCTGGGATGGGGCAACCCTGGTGGCAAATACAGACTGGGGAACGAGTGGCTGGAGAGCAGAGATGAAGAGAGGGACCTGGGGGTTCTGGTTGATGGCAAACTGGACATGTGCCAGCAGTGTGTTCTGGCAGCCAGGAGGGACAACCGTGTCCTGGGGTGCATCAAGCACAGTGTCACCAGCCAGCCCAGGGAGGTGACTGTCCTGCTCTACTCTGCACTGGTACGGCCTCACTGTGAGTACTGTGTGAAGTTTTGGGCACCCCAGTATAGAAAAGACATCAAGGTGTTGGAGAGTGTCCAAAGGAGAGCAACAAGGATGGTGAAGGGTCTGGAAGGGATGACTTATGAGGAGTACCTGAGGTCACTTGGATTGTTCATTTGGGAGAAAAGGAGGCTGAGGGGAGACCCCGTTGCAGTCTATGGATGCTCACGAGGGGAAGAGATGGTGCTGGTTCTGATTTATTCACTCCTGTGACCAATGACAGGACCTGGGGAAATGATAGGAAGCTGAATTAAGGGAGGTTTAGGTTAGATATCAGGGAAAGGTTTTTCCCCAAAGGGCAGCTGAGCAATGGAACAACTTCCTTGCTTCCAAGCAATGACCACTCCCCCAGAGAAGTGGTCACAGCACCAATCCTGACTGAGTCAAAGAAGATTTTTAACGATGCTCTCAGGCTCATGGTGTGATCCCGGGAGTACCCTTCACAGGACAGAGGCAGACTTGATCATCCTGATGGGTCCATTCCAACTCTGAGTATTCTATGATTATATGATAACGCATATGGTATCAGAAAGAAATGGAGACACGTCCTTCTTGGTTCTTCATGATGGGAGGGTGAGGACCAATGGGCATCAGCTGAAGCAACGGAGGAAAAACCTAAAAGCTGTCTCCTCATCAAGACATTCAAGCAGGTCTCCCAAAGAGCTTTTGACATCTTCATCCCTGCAGCTTTTTAAGCCCCAAATTAATAAATCCTGAGTAACCTTCCCTTACCCCAAACCAACCCTGATGAGACCAGGAGGTTGGCCTAGAGACCTCCTGATGATCAGCCTTCTGACCATCTTTGTGGCCTCCTCTGGACTTGTTCTAACAGCTCCAGGTCCTTTTTGTGCTTGGGGTTCCAGAACTGGACCCAGCACTGCAGTGGGGTCTCACCAGAGTGGAGCAGAATCTCCTCCTCTGACCTGCTGGCCATGCTGCTTTTTGTGTAGCTTAGGACATGCTTGGCTTCCTGGGCTGCCAGCACACCTTACCAGCTGGTGCTGAGTTTCTCATCAACAAACACACCCAAGTTCTCCTCCTCCTCAGTGCTGCTCTCAATCCATGCTCTGCCCAACCTGTGTTTGTGCTGGGGGTGTCCCCAACCAAAGTGCAGAACCTTGTGCTTGTCCTTCTAAAACCTCATGGAGTTTGCATGGGCCTCTCTATCCTGTTCCTTTGTCTGGAAAGTCTGGGTCTGGAAAAGTGACTTTAGAAATGGTCACTGTATCACCACCACCAGGAAAAACTCTTTCTTGAGGCTTTGAACTTGGTTTGCTCCTCATCCCATCTTGGGGTAGACGGGAGGTGGTGTACATTTTCTGACATTATTGATCTTCACACCCCACTCTCCCCAGGAAGAGTCCTGACCCACAAGTTAGGGATGGGCTCTGCCTTCTCATTGCCTGCGGTTCAGAGTTTGGCCTCACTGCTTCATTAATAAATAAAAAAATGGCTTAGCTTCAGAGCCACCTTTACAGAGCCTTTGCCTCCCAGCAATCATGGCCTCCAGTGATCTGCTGTAACAAGGCCATGGGGAGGCTCTGGAAGCAATGGCCCTCAGTGGGGCCAATCTATGCTTCAAGGTACTTTCAGGTTCCATTCTGACTTCTGGAGCACTTTGTTCATTCATCTCTCAGCACCTGAGGATCATGGACTCAGCACCAAACACACCCTGGGGCTCATTGAAATACAGAGAGAACTAATGGGCCATGGCTCACCATGGGATATTCTTTACATCTTCAAGACTTTTACAGCTAATTGGAGAGGTTTTTACACTGTAGTTAAGGAGGAACATCTAACATTGTTTAAAACTATATTTTTACAGATCATCTCATGGCTTTCAGTTTAGAGAAGAGGTGACAGAAGTTCCCTGAGATCTGACACTGTGCGGACAACTTTATTCTCACCTTCCCAGCCCCACCATTCCTTTCCTGTCCCACCTGGGACTTCCATCCCTGGTCCTTACATCAGACTTCTCCTCTCCTCTCTGCAGCTGGAGGTTACAGCTCCACTGCACCACCTCCCACCTGCTCTCCTTTGAGAACTGACTGCACACGGGCACAGCAGTTTTCCTTTGTGCCACCCAAGAAAAATCAGAGCAAGTGAAGAAGAATCTGAGGAGAAATGGTTTAGAGAGACAGATGGGAAAAGAGAGCTGTGATCATCATGACAGAGGTAGCTAAAGAGACAATCAGGCTGCTGAAAGACAGGCGAGCTTTGAACAACCTGCTGCTCAAAGCAGCACCCAGGGGATGAAACAGAGAAAGACCCTGACAGGGTTAACTCCTGGCAGGATTAATTCCTGTAACTTTCCACTAAAGCAGTGTGAACATCTTCTGTCTTGTAAGTACAGATCTTGCTTTTAAAAACAAGGCACTGCCAAGGCCAACTAGGCACCAAAGGAATGCGAACACCTGCACAAAGACAAGATAAAATGCCACAACCAGCAGATAAGTGAAAAATTATCGCAAGGGTCCAATTTCGCTCTGTAACAAGAGGATGAAGTCATCAAAAACAAGAGAGATAAAGAGTTCAAGTTTTGAGAAAGATTTCTTACTTCATCCAAAGACCCCCCCGACATCTCCCAGGAGAGGACTCCGCCCAGGCTCCGCCTGGACTCCACCTAGACTCCACCTGTCATGAATATTATAATTATATGTTGCATACTTATGAATATGTATGTAACCTCCCCTGTAACTGTATAAATACCCTAACCCTTTCCCTCCAGGGGTGGAACTATTTGTCCAGCGTGAGCTGGGAGTTCCCCGGATCCGAAAATAAATACCTTTGCTGTTTAAAGGCTCAAAACTTTGTCTCTAAAGAGTTTTGCTTGGCCTTTTTGGGCTTCAGGGAGAGGCATCTGAATAAACAAAGAGCAGGAGAAGGGGACAATTGGAGAGGAATGGGAATGGCCTTTGTCTGCACAGTCTGTGTCTGGAAAGGTGACTTTAGAAATGGTCCCTGTATCACCACCACCAGGCAGAAGTTCCTGGTGAGGCTCTGCATTTGGTTTGCTCCTTGACCCTTCTTGGGGTAGTAGGGAGGTGTTGTTCATTTTTCCTACAGTTTTTATTGCTCATCTTCACACCCCACTTCCCCCAGGAAATGTCCTGACTCACAAGTGAGGGATGGAATCTGATTTCCCATTGCCTGGGGTTCAGAGTTTGGCCTGACTGATCCATAAAATAAATAAATAAATAAATACTTTAACAAATAATTAAATAAATATCTGTGGCTTCAGAGCCAACTTTACAGCATCTTTTCCTCCCTGCAATCATGGCCTCCAGTGACCTTCTCTAACAAGTCTCTGGGAAGGCTTTGTCAATAATCAGACCAAATGGGGCCAATCAATACTTCAAGATAATTTGGAGTTTTGTTTTGGCTTTAACTTCTTAAGAGTGGGTTTTTTCAGTGTCCTGTCAGTACCTGAGGATCATGGGCTCAGTCCCTCTGGCACCATTGGGCCCATTACAGTACTGAGCAGCCATGAGTCACCCTTTGGGGTTTTTAGTGTTAAAGACTTGCACAGCAAATTGAAGAGGTTTCAATGTGGAGGAAGATTACAAAGAACATCAAATAAAAAATACTGAAAAGTTCTCTTTTACTGGTTTTATATAATCATTTGGTATTGCTGCAGAGTGTCTCTGCAAGAGACCTAGACACTGAGGAAAAGCCTTTGAGATCCAGAACTCTGTGAAGAACATTGTTCCTCACCACCCCAAACACAACACTGCTCTCATTGGCTCCCTGGGAAGGGTCTGGGATAATTTGCCTCCACAACCGTTCCAGAACCATGTTGTCGCCACTACCTTGTAACCACCACCTATTCACCACCACCTTGTCACCACCCCTTGTCAGTGCCACCACTTCTCCCCTCCATCCAGCAGCTGCTGCTCGGTCAGCTCAATCCTGTCCCTACGCTGCCACTTCATCCCCACCCACTCACCCCGCATGGCACCAGCATCATCGGGGTCTCTGCAGGGAGCCCTGAGAGCTGGCAGCGATTGTCCTGTCACACAATGAGGGGATGGGGGCACCGGCAGCGAGCCCGTTCCTGCCCTGCCTGCAGGACACCTTCCCTTAGGGGCAGGAGGAGCAATGCATGACAAGCGTCCCTTTCCAAAAGCCCGCAGCAGCCTCTCTTTCCTACGGCAGCTGCTTTCTGCACTGCCATCAATAACGCCCTGCAGGCTGCACTTTGCATTTCTTCCCCCTAAGAAAGGGAATGGTCATTCTCGGCATGACCCATCACAGACAGAATGTCCTCACTTCAGAAGAAAATGCAACACAAAAAGGGGGGACACCCACTCCCACTGGCTCACGGGTCTCCGTGCCCTCTGTGCCTCCCACCGGCCCTGGCCCCGCTGGGCTGGGTTTGCCCTCGGGGGGCTCTGCAAGTGAAGAGGGGAAAGGGGGAGGTGGGGGCCAGGGAATCCAAATGAAAAGAGTCTCCAGCTGAAGCCAATAAAAAGTCAGGCTGTCCCACCAGGCAGTGCTCTGGGGGCCACACAGGGGTGGGGGATAGGCAGCACAGTGCCATATAGAGGTGTTGAACAAGTGCCAGCTTCCTGCCAGAGGTGAGAAGAGGTGATTGAAAGGTGACAGTTGCAAATTGTCCCTTATTGCTCTGGAAGTTTTGTATCTTTTCCTCCCCTCAGACTTCTCCCCTGCAGACTGCAGCTGTATGTTACAGATCCTTTGCACTAGCTACCAACCCATCTCCTGTAGAGAACTGCTGCACTCAGGCACAGCAGGAGTTTCCCTGCTATCAAATAGAGATGTCAAATAGAGAAAGATTCCTACACAATAAAGTACACTCTGCAAAGATCTGCTGGGCAGAAGTTGCCTCTAATGTGATTACTTTTCTACACGGCATAATGAGATGAGAAATAATTTTGGTAGCTACGTGCACAAAGACATAAACATTATCAAAGACTTCTCTAAGGACTGCTGAGAGACAGTTATTCCAGTCAGGGTCAATCCATACCATAAGAAGTGAGACTAAAAGTGGAGTGAGTGCGCTGCAGGGTTTGACCACTGCTTGGGGATTGGTTGGAAAGTCGTCGAAGGGTGTGAGGTGCAGAAACAAACTTTACAGCCCAGGAAAGGTTCTAAAGCAGGGATGCTTATTGCAGCACTTGGCTGCTTGGTCGTGGGTTATACGTGATGTAAGGGTTCATATAAAATGCCTGCTAGTAACCGTCTAGGGGCCACAATTACTGAGAGAAGCTAACACAGAATGCTTGTTTAATAGAAGCTAAGAAATTGTTTATGTAGTTATCACCTTATAAGGGAAATACATGTGCTAAAGTGATAACTGTAGAAACCTTGAGATAAGAAACAGAACATGTTGGCTTGGCTGAAGACGGAAGAAATCGGCATGCCTGGAGATGAAGAGGTGAAAAGTTTACATAGAGAAGGATCTTTGCTTAATTTTTAGTTTATCTCTTCACCACCACCAGGAGACGCTATGCAAGTTCAGGAGGGAGGAGATTATAAAAATGACCTCTTGGGACTAATTTTAATACCAAGCGGGAGTAGGTGATGGTTATGTATAGGTTTATTTGAAATCTAACGAATATGTAAAACTTCAGTGGATATAACAAAAGCCTCATTGCAAGATTGCTGCACATGGATTTCAGAGGAATTATCCCCTTTCCCACCCAGTGCTGAATAAACACACCCCTCTCTATAACTTTCCAACTTGTAGAGTCGTTTCTGCAAGTTAGTAGAAGTGAAGGTTGGAGGACATCTGGGGCTCAGTGACCATGAATTGACAGATTTTCATGTTCTTGCCAGGAGTATGGGAAGCAAAACAACAACAGTGCACTTCAGAAGAGGAAACTTTATCCTCTTCAGCAGCCTGATGGCCAGAATTCCTTGGGAATCTGTTCTGAAGGATAAAGGAGTCCAGGAAAGATGGATGCTCTTTAAGAAGGAAGTCTTGAAGGCGCAGGAACAGGCCATCCCCAAGAGCTGTAAGGTGAGTCACTGGCACAAAAGACCAGCCTGGCTGAACAAGGAACGTTGGCTGTCTCTCAAGGAAAAAATAGAATGTACGGGGGCTGGAGGAAGGGGCAGGAAACTCATGAAAACTACAAAAATGCTTTAACTATGAAGAAAGGGAATTAGCAAGTCCAAAGACCAGCTAGAAATTTATCTGACCTGCATGGTTAAGGATACCAAGAAAACCTTTTATAAGTAGATGAACAATAAAGGAAGGACCAGGGTGACCCCCATCACCGGACAGATGTAGGAAGACTCCTGGGGTGAAACACAGGGATCTGGGAATTAAACTGTACTGGAGATTTACAGTGGCACCTCGTTGGGGAAACAGTTCAGAAATATACAGGTTGTGAGCAATCCTGACTTACTTCAATTTATGCCACATTGGGTTAATGGTTATTGAGGCCTAGTTAGAGGCTTTCTGAGAATGAGCTACTGGGAAAGAGATAACTTAATTGGCAACAGAGGAGGAAAATAATTATGTGGGAAGAAGGTTCCGTGAGAATGGTATGTGTGGTTGGAGTACAAGGCCACCTGCTTGATAAGATGGTGTAAACAAGGCTTCTCTATATAAAGTGAGTGCAAGTTGCTAATAAACGATTTCATACAATCATATTGATGTGCACATGGAATCCTTAAGCCTCCGCAGACTGTTTTCCTACAAATGGCGCCCGAACAGGGACCAAGGGTGGCCCGGACCTGGGTCTAAGGACGGCCTGGACCAGAGACTCTTATGCTGTTGCTTCCAGGAGTGATAAAGACAGCTGGAATAAGAGGGCGGAGAAGCCAGTCGAAAGGAGATTGCTGCCCCGGCAGTCTATGTAGCTGGTGCCCAGCTACGGAATAAATGAGCTCGGAATTGAAGAATCTTGCCCTGATCAGGTGAGCGGCTGGGGAGGAGATGGGGTCTACACTCTGATGTACAACAAGAAGAGGCAGTAGTTAAGCTCCTCCAATATATTCTCTCTATGAGAGATTTATTACACGAAGGCAGGACCTTACGTGAATTACTGAAATGGGCACAGGGTAGAGACTTGATCCTCTCGATGGGTACTGTTTTTGAGTTACCTACTTGGGAAGCCATAGGTATTGCCCTATGGGATAAAAGTAGCAACGAAGATAAGGAGGCACAACGCTTAGCGTTACTTTGGAAATTGATTAAAGAAACCTTAAAAGAAATGAAAAGTGAGAGGTCAGCAGCAGCCTCAGCGTTTGCTGTCTTAACGTCTGATCTGCCAGTACCGATGAATGCTCAGGGTATGGACTTGACCTCTGAACAGTTGTTTGAGACACCTAAAATACCCTTACCGGCACCTGAAGGGACTGTACTGATTCAAACTCAGTCAACTGTGCCATTTGACCCTGGGGGTCAGACGAAAAGCAAAAATGGGACCGAGAAGCGAGACCAAAAGCAACCAAAAACACCACCAGAATCGTCGGAGGACCCAGAGGGAGAGAAGCCGGAGAACACAGGCGAGGAATCTTGGAATGCAGACTCCCGACCTTGCAACTGCCTGCCGCGGCTCCCAACTGCTCTGCCACCTTTCCACCTCGGAAGCTTGATTTATCTTCTTGACCACAGTTGCCATCAATTAATCCTCCGCTTCACCTGTCAACACCATCAGTGCCTGCTATAGAGCAACAACCAAGGAAGGAACTGGGACTCGGAGACAAGCAACTAAGGAAACCGCTGAAGAAGCTGACAGAACTGGAGACCAAGGATGAGTATACCCCTGAAAAAACCCTAATTTTTGCTCCGGGGAACATCCCGAGCAATGGGGCACTAATCCATTTTTACCCCCTAATCCGTTCCCTCTTCCTGCTCCTACTTCCCTTAACCCTTTAACACCCACTGCTCCACCTCTTCCAGATCCAGCATGGGGAGGGGAGGGTAGTGGGGGGAGTGGTAATGTGTATCCAGTATCTAGATGGAAGAGAATTATTCAAATGCTATAGTTGAAGGAGAAATGGTTCCCAATATGAGTCCGATGGTTTTCCAGTGATTGTGGGACCAGGAGGAGGAGGTCAATGGGTTGCATTAGATTGGGAAATGATAAAAGAAGTCGAAGTTGCCATTGCACAGTACAATTTGAAATCGGTTTGAGTCATTTACTCAATCTCTTTTGCAACATCTTTTTATTGCTCAGTTGTTGATGCCATATGACACAAAAATGCTCATTAATACTCTATTAACTTCTTCTCAAAAATTGCAATTTCATCATAAATGGTAAATGCTACGTGAAAATGCAGCTGTGATTCCTAGACAGAACACCAATGCATTACACGGAGTGCAAGCACAAATGTTACCGGGTGCTTGTCCTTTTGTACGTGCAGATTTGCAGGCATGGTTTCAAACTGAAGTGTTACAACTTTCACAAGAATTGGCATATAAGGCTTTGCAAATTGTTCATGATCCTGCACAAGCACCCCCTTTCTTTTACAAATATTAAACAGAGAGAGCAGAGTCATATTCAAAATTTGTGGATCACGTATATTCAGTGGTAATGTCACATCTCGATTTGTCAAAAGAGATGAAAAAATTAAAAAGAAAAAAAAAAAAGGGAAAAAAAAATTTTTTTGTATGTCGGCATATGACAATGCTCATGAAAAACCTAAACATGCATTAGGACTACTCCCCAAAAGGTGCTACAGCAGCCCAATTCTTAGAAGCTGCTTGAGGTAAAGATCCTTAAGATAAAGCTGCTTAAGAACCATAATTGCAATATAGTTCTCAATATTGATGTATATTGTGGTGCATGGTACACTGGTGTTTCATACAGAGATAAAAAACTTGGTTGGTAATTGTACTTGCAGTTTTGGTTTAGGAAATTGTACCATTTCATTTTGTTTCAGGGTAACTTTACCAGATTTTAGTAGCAATATCATTTCATTTTTGAATCTTCTAGTGGTTGCTAGTTTTTCTTATATATTGGTGAGAAGTAAGACAAAAAACACAGTTATGAGAATGAGTATGCCTTTTTGGAGGCTGGAAGTTTCTGCGGAGAGTGAGAGTTGCTCCTGGTACAGAGAGCACCCCCACTCCTGCCTCCGCAGCTGCTTCTCACCCCCCCGCACACACTGCTGCTGCTCAGAAAATGAGCCCTGCTGCAGACACCACAGCAGAGAAAAAAAAGTGTGTGTGTGTGTGTGTGCTTTTGCTGTTTATAGGCTTAAAATTTTGTCTCTAAACAATTTTATTTGGCTTTTTGGGCTTCAATTTGGCGACCATGGAGGAAACCAGGACTCCACCGTGCCGTGACCCGGGAGGGGTCTGGGGACGCTTTTGGGGCCCCCCGACTAACTTTTGTCGGATAAGCCTCCTCTACCCCCTTGGTTCTACGCGCCAGTGGACATCTGAACTTCCTCATACTAAAAAGTTATTTAAGCCCTTCCACTGTAGTGTGAAATGTGCTTTTAGTATGGTGTTGTATTGATAATAGGTTTTTGTTAATGTTGTAATTCATGTGATCGTTTATATGTTGATTATGGGATGCATGGTCTATATGTTGATTGTTGGTTATGCTATTTTTTTGCACTGCTAAGCAGATGAACTTAACTTCTGATATTTTAAAACAGATGCTAAAAGATGTTGATAGTGTCAGACATGCAGTTTTACAACATCGTGCTGCCACTGACTTTTTATTGTTAGCTTTTAGGTTATGCTTGTGAAGACTTGGCTAGAGTGTATTTGCATAAATTTAGCTGATCATTCAGAGTCAATTCACAACCAAAAACGATTAAGATAACATGAAAAAACTAACTGTTGTATATACTGGGTTAAATGAATGGTTAAATCATTTAAGGATATAGGGATAGCTTAGAGATTTAATTAGACAAGGTTTATCAATTATATTTGTTATTACTGGTTTTGAAGGGAAAAAAAAAAAAAAAAAAAAAAAAAAAATAAAAAAAAGGGACCAAGTGCAATGTCAAGACATCGCTGGAGTGGACCCTAGAGGGACAGATCGTTTTGCCCCCTAATGCAAGACTATTTGGTTTGGTTGCTGTGAACTTCCACAGACCTGCAAATAGCCTTGGGACAGCTTAGCGGGGAAATAGCGAATTCTTACCCCTCATATCGCTTGTTACCACTTTTATCTAACATGCAGTGGGAATCATGTAGTTTTTTGTCTGACAGTCCAGTGGACGGCATAATGGTCTTTACGGATGCTGGAAAAAAATCCTGTAAAGCTGTTGTTACCCGGGAGGAGACGCCTGGGCAATGGAAAGAACATTAGAACATTTAATTCAAGGGAAGTCATTTGACTCTTTGCAAACCCTTGAACTCACCGCGGTTATTTGGGTTTTTGAAACGTGGAATAATACTGCTGTAAATATAGTCTCTGATTCACTTTTATGTAGTAGGTATTGTTTTAAGAATGTATCATTTTGAAGGAAATTTCAAATAAGCATTTGTATTTCTTATTGCAGAAGTTATTAAGACTCTTAGCAGAAAGAGAACATCCTTATTTTATCACTCATATCCGGAGTCATTTTAGTGACCGAGGTTTGGCTATTGATAATAACCGACCTGACTATTTAGTTGCACCAGCGTGGACTGGTCCTTCTGTTGACGTTTTTTCACAAGCTCGACAATCTCATGCATTTTTCCATCAATCTGCTAAAGTGCTAGCAAAGCAATTTCATTTACCCCTGGGGGATGCCCAGGGAATTGTGAAATCTTTTCCTGATTGCCAAAAGGTTGATTTGGTATTGGGATGGAAGTCAATCCTAAAGGTTTAAAATCCTTGGAACTGTGGCAAATGGATGTCACTCATGTACAACAGTTTGGATGCTTAAAATATGTGCCTGTTGTTATAAATACATTTTCTATGGCCGTTTGGGCCTCTGCTCAGACTGGTGAGGCAACGAAACATGTTATCAGACATCTACATGTATCCTTTGCTGTTCTTGGAGTACCTCAGTCTATTAAGACGGACAATGGCCCCGCTTATTCTTCTGCTCGTTTTCGACAGTTTTGTGGACAATGGGGTATTCGACATGTTACTGGTATTCCTCATAACCCTACAGATCAAGCAGTAGTGGAACGTTGCCATTCGGTACTAAAGACACTCCTTGAAAGACAAAAAGGGAGGAGGAAAGGAGTCCTCCTCAGGACCGGTTAAGTAAGGCTGTGTATGTCATGAACTATTTACGCCTTACAGGAGAACATACAGAACCTCCGATACTGATTCACCAAAAAGCTTTAGCAGACTTTGGTTCGGAACCTTCCCACAAAATTTTGGTGGAATTCAAGAATTCCATCACTGGACAATGGGAAGGGCCAGCAGAGGTGAAACTGACTGGTCGAGGTTATATGTGCTTACTTACAGGTACTGGAGTGCGTTGGGTACCGAGCAGATGGGTTCAACCATGGAAACAAACGCCTTTAAATGTGGATTCACAGTGATAATATTTCTGATACAAGTATTTGGTTTGGGAGATTGTACTGATTTATTTTATTTTAGGCTGATTCCACCAGAATTTAGTAGTAATAGTGTTTTGGTTTTTAAAGTTTTTGGTAGGTTTTGTTAAATTTTTCTCATATATTGGTAAAGAGTATGATAGATTAACGAGAATGTTTTTCAGAGGCCGAGAAATGCTGCGGAGAGAAAGAAATCCCCCCCCCCCGACTCTTTCCCTCGCGGCTGCTATTCAACCCCCCTTCGTGTGCCTGGCGGTGCTGCCAGCAAGGCTGCTACAGCTGTAGGTGCTGCCTCTGCCCCCACAGATACTGTAGCTGTGAGCCATGCTGGGAGGGGGAGGAAAGGACACCACATAGCCTCATTAAAAGGACAGAAAAAGAAAAGTTTCTCTAATGCCTTCTGAAAGGTATGAAGCAGAAGTGGGAAATATTTTTACATTGTTCTGGGCATCAAATGTCCAGGCCTGAATTTTGGTAGGCAATAACTTGAGGGTTACCTGCTACTCATGAAAGATAGTGATATTTTCTTTTCTTTGAAAGGAGATTTTCGCTATCCTTGAAATAGAAATAATTTGGCTTCAATTAAGTTGCATCACTACTCTGCTTTTATGCAAACTCCAGATATTTTAAAACAAATTACTTTGATGGGCACATTGATTATAATTTGATCTATTATTTAAGAAAAGAGTTTAAAAGATGCTCAAAGCTGAACTGCAAAATACTGTATACTATGCAGGGAGTGGTGTGATAGAAAGAAATTTCTTCAAGTTTAGTTTGAAACCATTAGAGCACATGATTCGATAATAAAACTATTTTCATTACAGTCAAAAAAAAAAAAAAAAAAAAAAGGGAAAAGACAAGGGAAGAGCGTATACCCTCATGAGAAGAAAAAAGAGCGTGACCTCATGATGAGAGCACTAATGAGTTATCAATAACATTTGTGATCAAACTGGTCAATGCAACAATTAGGCCTAGAATATAAGTGAAAATTTGAAATTTGGGTTTCTTGCTGTTTCATTTGTATCACACATAGCAAGAGGAAAAGCCTTTGGTAAGAATTGATAAAAATCATAAAATATACCAGTTAGCTTGTTGGCTTACAGATTTAATTAGGCAAGGCTTATCAGTTATATATGTTATTATTGCTTTCATATTACTAGTATGTTATTATTGCTTTTGCATCAGTATATATGTTATTATTGCTTTTGCATTATTAGTATGCTGCTTATGACAACGTATCATTAGCATGTTATCTTATGTAACGAAATAAGTCAGAATTGCTCAAAAAACAAAAAGGGGAATATGTTTGGGAAACAGTTCAGAAATATACAGGTTGTGAGCAATCCTGACTTACTTCAATTTATGCCACATTGGGTTAATGGTTATTGAGGCCTAGTTAGAGGCTTTCTGAGAATGAGCTACTGGGAAAGAGATAACTTAATTGGCAACAGAGGAGGAAAATAATTATGTGGGAAGAAGGTTCCGCGAGAATGGTATGTGTGGTTGGAGTACAAGGCCACCTGCTTGATAAGATGGTGTAAACAAGGCTTCTCTATATAAAGTGAGTGCAAGTTGCTAATAAACGATTACATACAATCATATTGATGTGCACTTGGAATCCTTAAGCCTCCGCAGACTGTTTTCCCACTGAGTATATGGTGGGGTACAAAAGAAAAGCCCAGCCAACAAAATATTATCAGTTGAAGCTAAGTGGCCAAAACTATTTTTGCCCCCTTTTTTCCCTCAGGGACACCAGGCCAGCGCAGCTTGCAGGAAGCTGCTGGGCTGCCAGCAAACACTGTGTGACTGTGGAAGTTCTGCAGCTTCCCTGCTGCCTCACAACTCATCCTGGGGCTGGAGCTGCTTAACCCCCCAAATTTTCAAAAGTCCCCCAGCTTTCTTGCAGGCCTCCTTCAGATACTGAAGGCTACAAAGGTCTCCCCAGGCCTTCTCCACACTGGTGACATCTCCAGAATGAATGACATCTCAAGCCTCAGTGCCAGTGCACCAAGCCTGGGAAGAAACAGAGGAGCTGCAGAGGTTGGGATGGGCAGGATGTGGGTTGGAATCACCCAGAGGTGTGGGATGGCTCCTCTGACTGGAGCTGGGATGGAGGATATCAGCCTTTATGAAGGACACAAGGGTGACACCTCTACATCACTGACCAGCTGGGCTCCATGGAGCTAGAAATAGATAAACAGATAAAACTAAGACACCATTCTCCAGCTGAAAGCAGCTTGCCATTTGAGATGACTTAACAAAAAAATTCAAAATTGTTTAAAAATAAGAGCAAGGACTTTCCCATCACGGTTGGCCTTATCAATGGCCTTGTCTAACAGATGTAAACTCTTCCTTTCACCTTTTTGATAAAGCTTTCTCACAAACAGTTTATGTTAAAGTCATCATGCAGGGTAAGCACTTGTTGGCAACTGGGCATCAGGAGAAACCTCTGCTGACAGGCTGGGCAGGTATGTTCCAGACTCCAGTAATGCTGTTCTACCTGTGTAAATTAGAATCATCAAAATGGTTTTTAAAGAAAGGAGGGAAATCTGGAGTTCTAATCAATTGTAAAATCGATATGGTCAAAGTGTGAATAGGATCTTGAGTGACATGAAGATATAAATGCAATAGTGTAAAAAATTTCTAGTTTGTACCAATGGTTTTGGTATTTCACTCAACATTTGAAGATAGGTTAGCTGCCTTGATCTTTTATCTAGTCTTGTTCCCACTGTACACTAGAGTGAATTCACCAACCAAGTTAGAACAAAACAGTGATCAGAAGCACCCTGAGTTCTGAAGGATTAAATATTTAACTATTTATATTAAATAGTGGTATTTATTTGCTTTTTCTAGTCAGCAGTAAGTCACAGAGTAGTCTTACAGAAGAGAAGGGCTGGACAAGATAGTTTGATATCTAAGACTCATCACCTGCACAATTACACACTCTGCTCATACCTCTTTCTGTATGGGATTTAACCAGACACATGAAAAGGAAAAGAGTTTCTTATTTTCCTTTCTGTAAGAAGCATCCTTCAGGATAGACTTCAGGATGAAACAGAACTGGAAACAAAGCAACTTTGTTATCTTCTGTTTCTTCTCTCAGATCAGATGTGATTGCTTTGAACTAAAAACATGCAAAAACACTTTCATTCCTCACAATAATTGATCCCACAGCAGGGAATAAAAGCTCCATCAGTCAGTAGGGCTTTGCAAAAGAGCAGACAAGAACTCATCAGGTATGGGACCATCATCATCATAGGAGGAGGAGGAGTGGATAAACAGAAAAGCTTTTCCTTCTTTCCTCTGGCGATGCTTCCTGGAGGCAGGTGGGGAAGGAAAACATAAAAGTTTAAGACTGGTACAAGGAAAAGTTTTCCAAGCTCTGGATTTTTTCAAAGGAAATAAGAGATGGAATTCTGCTCACCTCACATTAGCCTTCTAAAATACAGGTATTTATATTAAACTACATTTTTTGGCTGCTTTGGCACTCCGATGTTTCCCCATGATTTCTCTTGTTCACTTTTGGTCAGTTCAGTTAATTCCATACTCATGCATTAAGAGCTGGTATTGCATATTTCCCATGTCTTGTCAGCAGAGCTCCCTTTGTATTGGGATCTTTCCTCCAGCATGAAACTCCTTGGAATTCCTGTGCTCTTTCTAACTCTGGGATCAGGCTCAACAGTTTGGCCCTGGTAAGGAAAGAAATGTAGACATATCTCATCTAAACCTCACGCTTTAAATGACATCTCAATTATTACTATTTTAACCAGCAAAAGCCTTTCATCCCCTCCTTTCCTAACCCAAGGCTTGCTCCAATCAAATACTTTTTCTTTTAAATACCATAGCCAGGATGTTCCAAAGGCTTGAGCAGTGTTTGGAACTCAACAAACAAAGAATGGCTTAACTTCAGGTTTATTCAGGGAGAAATATCCCCTTAGCTCACCATCCACTTGGAGAAGAGACACAAATACACTTCTCCTCCAAAGCACAATTCAGAGGGAGAGACTGAACGTGCCAGCAGTTCCACAGCACAACACAGCATGACAGCAGTTCCAGAAGGTCACATCTGCTCATCTGCCACACAAACACACTCCTAGAAACCATCAGGTACACTGACACAACTTACACGCTCTGTGTTCAAACCAACAGATTGTGCCCTCCACTGCACCTACACTGCCATTTATGGCACTCTCAGCATTCCAAAACTGGATCCAGAACCAGAGTGACCAGAGAGCAACAAATAGTCATGCAGCTGTCCCTGTTACACAAACACTCCTCATTTAACTCTTGCAGACCCACGGAAAGGTCCAGAACTTACAGCCAACTAAATTACTCTCTGCAAACATTGGGTTTTTAACACAAAATTCACAAGATGTCTCAGAAATGGTGAACAGCTTCTGAAGGGCTTCCTTGTGTCTTGAAGCTGAGTAACACTGCAGGATTACACTGAGGCTGATCAGCTACTCCTGGGCTTCCCAAGCTGGGAACAACCTCTGTAGGATAGTATCCAAAGAGAAACATGTTATAAACTTAAACCAATGACTTCAAAGTATTAAAATCAAAGTTTTCTTCACATCTCAATGGTTATCCAGCTACAGATCACAGCATAAGATTTAAAATAACAAAGAAAAGACTCTTGGGGTTTTTTTTTTTAAGTATTTGACAAGAATTTCCATATACCACAATCAGCTGGGCTGAGAAACACGTGCAGAGGAGGCACTGATCTGTTCACAAAAAGTCATGACAGGGTTTTAACATCCCTGTTTTCAAGAAATAAAACCCCATCTGAATTAGAGCAAATGCTGTGAATGTGGTTTGGATAAATGCACTGTGGGAACTCCCAGGGTCCCTGGGCCAGCTACACTGACTCACACTCACAGAGAGAGACATTCATGTGCAGAAAGGGATTCAAACTGATCCGTGACAGCATCACTGATGTCAGATTCAGACTGAGCGGTTTTCAGACCTACAGACAAGAAGTTTTCCAGGTGAAATATGACACACCACTCCATGACTAGCAGAGCCTGTATTCTTCACAGAACACAGAGACACATTGATGAATTTCACATTCAGCCTCCTAACACTTCTCAAGTGCTCAGACCCCACAACTCTGGGTTAGTGATTGCCTCACCCCAGTCTAGTGAAGAAAATGCAGTATACCTAAAATCAGGATGACAAAAAACCCCAAACATCCCACAGCTCAGTGATTTTTATACTGGAAGGACTATTTTGAAATGCAGAGTTACACATCACATTCCACCCCAGGAGGCAAATCAACATCTAGAGCATTACCAGTCAGGTATTTCCTTGTGTT